>CAJNOP010003831.1:0-11880 GCA_905250075.1 Rotaria sp. Silwood1 | reverse complement strand
CTATACTATGAAAAAGTTGTCCATTTTGAAGCCTGTTTCGAGCATCGCAGTTTTTACAACTCTTTTCAATCTATAGCCTGCTGCCATGTCAGTATCAAATTAGACTGATCAGAACTGTTGTTCAAAGAAAGACTATACAGTTTCTATCACTCTTATGACTGTGAGATATAAAAACGATGTTTTTCCTTAGACTAGTCCCACAGAGACTTTTATTTCTAGAAATAAACAATATATACGACTGCGTTTCGTGTATCTTATTTTCAATTGTCTTGTTTTTCAAAACATCCAAATTTCCTATCATACCATGACCTAGATAACCGACTGACATGTAAATGTTTAGTGCCAGTGCTGATAAACTCTATCACTCTCATAATCAGACTTGAGGGTGTGGGTGTGACTTTAGATCAGAAGAAGATTAACACATACGCCCTTTTTTTAATGAATTAGTGAAAATAAAAGGAAAATAATCGTCAGAAGAAAAGGAGAACAATAACTTTCTTAATTTTCACAAAGCTTTCTTCGCATCCGTTTATGTGCTATTTAACAGTGTTACTCAGTGACTAATGAGAATATCAAGAAAAGAAAAGTTCCTTCCTTCACAAATGATACTAATATATTATCCAACGTATCTAAATAATTTACTTTATGGTGAAGATTGATATTGAAATATTTGTAGATTTTTTTCTAAGAAACTAATAACAAGATTAAATTGATATTCTAATTTGTGAGTTAATTGTAAATGAAGATTAGAGAAAAAAAAGTTTTTGTCTAGTTGTTTATAAGCTGTTGGATGTTCATTCGACCTGAATTGGCATCTTTTTTTCTTTTACTTCTGTCGTTGGTGAGGAAAATGATGGTATTGTCGACAAGTTTATTTTCAATCGGAAAAGATATTTAGTTTTGACGAAGCAGAAAAAATAAAATATATTAAGTAAAAAGCAGGGAGACAACTACATGTTTCTTTTTAAAATAAAAAAAAACAAACTCAAATAATATTTTCTTTCATTTATTTTTAGTAGATCATTTCAACAAAAATCTTTTATCTAACAAAAAAGCTTGTTAAAAAAGTCCGAATATCTTTATCAATTTGATTTAATTCATTCATTGTTGCATTTCCATATTCTCAAATTATTTTACCATCTTGTTTTACTGTTGTATGATGTTTATCTCCACATACTTTACTCATTGTTTCAGTTTTGTATATTTTCATTTTGATTTAATGATTATTGAATTTGTTTTTCAATAACACATCTTTCCAATTATGTTGTTTCTCGTTTCATTGTTGTTATTATAAAAGTTCTTGGAAATGCTTCATTAAGATCATGTTTTTCTATAGTAGACTCAGGATTTTCATCACCATGATGATTATCTACAAACGATATTAATTTAAGAAAATTCGTTTTTAGAATAGGTTTTTGTTTTGTTTTTACTTTGAAACTCTGTAGTTGAGAAACAGGAGAAAAGTCAATCGAAATCAACGAAGATTTTTTCAATTGGGGAAAATAAACCATTGAATAGAAAATCATCATCATTATTATCTTCCATTTTAGTTTTTAGAATGGAAATTTATTTCTCAATGTTCATTTTTATTTTTATTTCTATATGAAGAAATCTATAAAAAAAAAAAGGATATCGCTAGACATTTAATTATCTCTTTGTCTTATTAATGACTTAATAGATGTGCGTAGGTTACTAATTGAGTTAGTCAATCGAGATATTGCAAAGGTTGAATATCAAATGAAATCATGTCGCTAAAATTTCTGAAACGATTACAAAGTACTCAGTTGCATTGATATCGTTTCATAAAATGAGATTATTTATCCATACATTATCATAGAATTTCAATGTCTACTGAAGTAAACTTATTTCAAACACATGTATTGATTCTAAATTCTCGTTTTAGAAACGGATTTCTTTATCTTGAAATAAAAGAAAAATGTTCTAATGATAAGTTACTTTTTCAAAATGATAAACATATGTATCAAAAGTTAATAATGATAATAGAATTAGAATTCCAATTTCAGTTGCTTTCGTAACACGACATAATTGTCCTATAAAATCCGGTAAATAGGCTGCACCGGATAATAGATTTTCACTAAACAAGAATTAAAGATTACTTTAAATTAAATTCGGTTTCATCTTTAAATTTCTTACCGATAAATGTGGTACATAGGATGCAGCACAAATATTAAATGGATTATATTCATCATAATTTAATGGATGTTCATTAATTGGATTTTTTTCACGAACACTTAATACTTTCCATGTCTAAACAAAAGAACACAAAAAATAAGTTTGTATTGTTTTTTGTTCGTCTTCTAAAATAATTCAATCAAAATTATGTTTCATTTAACAAAGAATAAACTCAATTGTTTTCAAATAAATCAAAAAAAACATGAAAAATTTCTATCAACAGATTTGAAATATCTTGGAAGCATTAAAGATATGTTTTCTTTCTTGTTTTTTTGGTTTATTTTAAAACCTTTCAAAGTTGAAGTCAAGAAAGAATGAGAGTATTTGGTTTGAAAATGAAAGATTAATACTAAAACAGAAAATCTATTGAGTAACATCAGGTGTTGGTTCCAATTCCAATAAACGTTTGGTGAAGCTTGTTGCAGTTGTATAAATTTTTAATTTAAATGCTTGATTAACTGCAGATTTTAATTTTATGATTTTGTGCATTGATTGTAATTGTCAATGAGTAAAACAGGCAACTAATTCATATCAACGTTTTTCATCATCTTTCGCTAAATCTTCGTTTTTGTCATTGACATTTGTCAACTAACAATATATTCTTTACATATTTCAATTCATTGTTCATCTTGAAATTATTCGTTTTTTGTTAAACAATAAGCAATTTGAAGGCGTCCAACTAATTTTTCTAATTTTAATCCAAGTAGTAAATACAATAATTTTGGTCAATGTTCATTACGCCTTAATAATTAAAATAACTTTAAAATATTTATGAAGTAAACAAATAATTTATATATTTGAATAAAAACATACAAGATCAGGTGATAATTCAATTTCAGTATCACCTCAACTTACACCTTCAATTTTTATTGCATCATCAGTCCAATCTTCACCACTTCTTGCTATTTCATCAATATGAAGGTTTGCAGCAAGTTTTTCTGTTCTGTTTGATATTAAACCTGCTTTAATTCTTGTTGACTTCTTGGACATGGTGGTAAAATTAATTTAGCATGTAGATTTGTTTCAAGTAACTAAAAAAATATATTTTATTTTGAATTATGAAATTTAACACGAGATTAATATTGATTAAATGTATGTCTATCTTAATACTTCATATCTAACATATCAATTAAATAAAGAACAAGTAATAACATCTTTGTTGAAATCTCAGTCTACCGACCTATTTCTTTTTTGACATAGAATATGAGAAGTCTTCTTACTTTTTTAAAATCTACATTCAAATGGATATCAATCAAAGCAGGAACACTAAATTTACTATGACATGGTAATTTCTTGTAATCTATTTTCAAAAAAATCTTATCTGTCAATATCAAAAGCAACATCGATAATTATCATAAACTTCTCTATCCAATAGTACGGGAAAATCTTTAGATAAAGGATATGCTAGACATAATTAAACATTCTTAGATATTATTTAGAATCTCAAAAGAATTGATATACTGGCACGAAAATTTATAACTAGATTTCAGGACTTTTAGCTGAAAATATTAGAAAACTATAAAATTTTCTATATTGTTTTGTTTTTTTTTCTAAAGACCTTCAGAAGAAGTAGTAAGATGAGAATTTTTTTTGTTGTCAATAATAAATTACTTTTTCATCAAGTGATTCCAGTGTACAAGAAACGCAACAAATTTAATAATTTTCTCTTAGAAAAAAGAAAAGAACAATCTAAAATCTTATTTTGATTTCATTGTCTAAGAAGTTTAATGCATTCTTCAACATCTCCTAATAGCATTGGAATCTGATCTTGTAAATAAATAAAAGTTAATTTTTCCCAACAATCTTTACCATCTAATTTTGGTCGAACTTCTGTATGAAAACAAAAAAAACAATATTTTCATTAACTTTTGTTCTATAAATAGGTAAATCAACTGTACAAATAACTCCATGATCACCATTAATAAGGGCATACTTTATCATTTGACCATATTGCTTTTTCTTATACTTGTTAATGAGCGCTTTTGTTGAGCATCATATAAAATAATATCATAATTTTCACGAATTAATAAAAGACGTGTACCAACCTAAAAAATTAATGAAAAAATTTAAAAAAAGAAACAAATTTAAACTTACAATATAATTTTTTTATCAAGAAAAATAAATTGATTTCGAGCAACCCATATAACATTCAAATCAGACAAATGACGCCCTTCAGGTTGACAAGTTGCAATAATTACAATAAATTCATATTTTACATATTAAAAATTGCGAATATATGATAAAAATTTTTCCATGTTGCTGCTGATCTATCGAACAAAGAGAAAAGAATTCAATGATGAACACATACTTGAATATTGTGTGTTCGTCTGCTTCGTGTGCTCACAAACGAACATGACACAGACAAGAATGAAAAACAGGCCTAGACAATAATGTTTTTTTCTTTTCTTCTCTCGTCCGTAAGTTATGCTTCATGTTGTCATTGATGATCAATGATAATATGACATAATGAGTGTGTACGTCAATTAAGCATTATCCATACACATACATTGAGATACTGTGATTGACTTTATCTCAATGTATGCGTGTATGTTGATAATAGGTTAATTTTTATCATCTTTTCATCACTCTCTGCCGAGAAAAAAAACACAAAATTATCAATTTTTAACATATAAATATGAATGATTTTCCATGTAAAAATCATTCAATTTATTGAATCAAATTCTAATCTTTTTTTTTATATTTTAGATTGGCTGCAACGATACAAAATTATACAATTCAATTCAAATCAAGACAACAAAAAATGTAGGTATCAGTTTTTATTTTTTTCTTCTTTTTTTTTTTTCTTTATTGGATCATACAGAGGGTGGTAAGTCCTCTTGTGATCTTTTATATTCATGTTTTTCTTTTCATGTTAAAGACGTCATCATTCAACATCAACGGGTAAGTTAATTTTTTTTTCTTTTTCTTTTCTTCGTTGAGATGAGACTAGTTATAGTGAGTGAGGTACGTTGAGTTTAGGGTTTCGCTTTATAAGAAGGACTTCCGGGTAGTCCCTAAAAGCTCGGCCAGGAACTGTCTTGGTGTCCGTGGCACACGATCGGGCCCCCTGACTCACTGACATATGACATTGGATGGATGCATGTGAATGATGTGGGTCTTCCAGAGATGTCCATCGCGGCGCTGCCGCTGCCGCGGTGGCGGCGCGGCAGCGGTAGGTTTTTAAAAAAAATCACCGCGGCAGCGGCGCGGTAGCGGCAGATTTTTTAAAAGTCATCGCGGCAGCGGCGCGGTAGCGGCAGGTTTTTTAAAAAACCATCGCGGCAGCGGCAGGATTTTTTTGGAGGACATTGAAAAACTGTATGAATTTAATAGAATTTCACGATTTACAAATGAAACGCCCTGATATTGAATAAATCTGATGGACTAGTACCCATATCTCTGGTCAAATATAGTCACAGCAGTGAAATTAGAAACACTTTTTTGAAAATCGTCGCGGCAGCGGCGCGGTGGCGGCACGTTTATTTTATAATTCATCGCGGCAGCGGCGCGGCAGCGTTTCTTTTATAAGTCATCGCGGTGCAGCAGCGTCGCGGCAACATTTTTTTATAAACCGTCGCGGCGCGGCAGCGGTGCGGCAGCGGCAGATTTTCAGCCGCGATGGACATCTCTGGGGTCTTCCCGCGCGTGCATGAGCTTTACGCTCGCCACGGCTCCACCAGGATGGTTCCTGGTCGCGCGCGCGCGAAGAGAATAGAATAGCTATGAAATCATTTTTTCATTGAATCGCGATTTATTTGAAAGAGAAGGAGAACAAAAAAGAAAATAAAATTCATCATCGCATTGAATTTGTTTCGATATTAAATTTTTGTACTCGATGATTTCCGTGATCGACGACATAGAGATTACCATGTCGATCGAACGATAAACCAGCGAGATATTTGAGTTGATTCGACTGTGCTCCTGAACCGTTTCCACCAATAATGACACTTCCTTGTGTGGCTCCTTTTGGCCAACGCATGATTCGGTGATTCCTAGAATCAGCCACATAGACAGTACCCAATTGATCAACAACGACTCCATAAGGATGATTCAATTGTGTAAGACTATTTCCTTCTCCTTGACCACCGGCTACGACAATGCCTTGTTTTGCACGTTCTTCCCATTTCATGACACGATGATTGTAACAATCAGACACATAAACTGAATGATCTCGATCGACAAATACGTAGCGGGGTCTAGAGAGTTGATCGAGACGATTTCCTTGTCCATTGCCACCTGCAACCACTGGTCCTTTAGTGTCACCAATTTTATATCGTCTCACTTGATGTTCTCCTGCATCAACGACATAGAGAGAACCATTGTCATCCATTGTCAAACCCCGGCAAGCGATATTCGAAATAATAGTTTCTCCACGAGTACCATTTCGACGAGGCCATCGAACTACTCTGTTATTCTCTCCATCGCTGATGATGAGACTATCGCTCTCTTTGTCAATAATCACATCTACTGGGCAGTTTAACTGATGAGCTCCATTTCCTTGTCCATTTCCACCAGCAACTACTTTTCCATTCGTTGCACCAGAATTCCATTCCACAATACGGTGATTACCATAATCAGCGACATAAATCGTTAGATCGTCGTCGACGTACAAACCCCATGGAAGAGAGAGTTGATTGGTTTCACTGCCTTCTCCATTTCCTCCAGCAACAGTGATACCACTCTGTGACCATTTTGCATTCGGATGAATATCAATGGAACTTGCACGCATTGGTACTGAAATGAAACAAAAGTATGAAGTAAAAATAAACATCGATTTCATTGTAATGAGTTCTTCTCATTTGTTTTAAACAATATTGAACTGCTCTAAATTACAAAAGCTTTTTATTTATGAACTTGATTAGAATCTGGTTTTTCTCAATGTTGAAAACAAAACATTGTTGATTTTTTTCAAATATTTTGAAACTAACTAAAATTTAACTGGTAATGTGAAAAATTGCGATAAACTCGAATTTTATCGTAAATGAAATTTTCTTTTATATCGAATTTTTTCAACATATTCACTGATTTCGTTAGTTTGATTTTGAAATATATTTAAAAATTATTTCATTTTTTATTGTTTGGATTTTACAATAAAATGAGTTATAATAGAATTTGAACGTAAGGAAAAACAATTTTGTTATCAGTTGATATGAAACGGTGTATGATTTATGTTCGTCACACATTTCGGAGTGAAATGAGACAAAATAAATTTGCAACTTTTATATGAATTCGTTAAAAGCATCTTGCTAGATAATAACGATAGTTAATTATACTTAACTACCATGCATAAGACGTTTTTGACTGATTCATATAAAAAAATTACAAATTTTTTGTGTAAGTATTTTTCTTTCTTATTTCATTTACGAATGCATGACAAATATAAATCATACATCATTCGAAAGTATTTTATGCCATGAATTTTGCATCATACTTATTATTGAGTAATTTATTCCTGAATCTCAAGCAAACAAGTAGTTTGTAGAAAGGCTAATCGAAGTGTTAAATAAGATAAGTTTAGATAAAATAATACGTAAGTTCAAATTTTAGTAGATAAGAAGAACTCAAAAACAAATCTTTCCCAAGTTCAAGAATATTTGAAGAATCTGTCATATTCATTATTCTGCATTGTAGGACAAACAATGCTCTATATACGAATCGTCAAATCTTTTATTTTGAATTCATTTCTAATGTATTACAAATTTTCAACTTAATAGAGTATGGAACACGTTTTTTTTAAACAATAGCAGTTTCGATCACGGATCGATTTCGAACTTTCTAAATTTAAGTATTTTCGCATCTTTACAAAACAATGAAAATCTTGATCTAAAATGTTTGCAAGCTTATGTTTTGTAGGTTATTCAATAGGTGTAAATTTTTGGGGGCTCTCATAAAAAAGCAACGATCGTAAAAGATTTCATCATGATTTTAGGTATTCTCAATAGCAATAAGTGTGAAGATTTCTTCTTCAAATTGTTATTGTATCGCATTCTGAACTGGTTAAATCTTAGAAGAAAGTTTTTTGTTTGTCTAGAATTTTCTAAAGGTTTATATTGATACTGATTTGAGCTTTAAACTAGAAACAGTGCTTCTATGATTATATCTTGAATGGACAGTTACAGAATCGATGAAGTTAATAAAAAATATTATGCAGTTTTATAAGCTCCCTAAAAATAATTTAAATAATTTCATCCTTCTTAATTTGTCTATGAAGAATCTAGCCATAATTGAAATCTTGATTAAATTTAATACTATTTAATCAATTTTCATTTTTATTACATGTAATGTCATGTATTTTTAATATGTTTAATGTCTCAGTGCAATTGGAAGAAAGTACATTTACATGTCAAACGCTATGAGACTTTTAATTATGTGTCAAACAACTCGAAGATGAGAGACAGAAACAAAACAATACTTTCTGCTTTTTAAATCAAAGAGATTGTGAGACATAAAATTCGAGTAGATAATTTTATTTTCTACTTACAGATGATGGCATAGAGCTATATGAGATGCTTATTAATACTATAGATTTATTTCAATTAAATCAAACTTCTCAAATATCTCTTATACACATGGAAATAATCAGTCTGATCGGCTATCTTGCTTCGTTTTTTTTTCATATAAACTTCAGTCTTATTTTAGAACAAGTACAGTCAACATTTGCTCTATATTTGATATTATATAAAATCCTATTCATTATTTTTCATTTTTCTATATTAATAATATAAATAACAATTAGTTTTAATTTTAATTTTTCTATGTTGGTAATATAGATAACAGTTAGTTTTATTGCTTTTATTTTCTACATCAATAATACAAGAATCTTAATTCTCATTTCTTGTTTTTCTAAATTGGCAGTTTAGAAAATTTTATTTATTATTTTTCATTTTTTTATATTGATAATATAGAAAATCTCAATTTTAATTTTTGATATCTCTATAACGATAATATAGAAAATCTTATTTTTGAATTCTTATTGATTTTAATTCTTATTTTTCTGTATTATCAATATATAGAAAAATACAAAATAAAAACCAAGATTTTCTATGTCAACAATATACAAAAAATAGAGAATAAAACAAATTGTTATCTTTGTTACCAATGTAGAAAAATAAAAAATAACATTCTCCATATGACCAATGCAAAAAATAAGAAATTAAAATCAGCATTTTCTAAATTATTATTATTACTATAGACAAATAGGACATAAAACTAGCTGTTTCTATATCATCAATATAGAAAATAAAAAATAAATAGGATTTACTATTTTATCACTAAAGAAAAATGAGGAATACAAGTAACCGTTTTGTACTCTATTAATATAGAAAGGTGAAAAATAAAAATAACCGTTTTCTACACTATTACTATAGAAAAAGAAGAAAAAAACTGACGTAAACTATTCGAGTCTTTTTCCCAGGTACTGTTCTTCATCGGAAAGCTGATGGAATCAACTATTCTCGAATAAGGAAAAGAACAGAACAGACCATACATGATCAGATGCTAACAGGCCAAGATCTACATTATGTACCGTGTATGTTTCTTTTTTTGGATCTTATATGATCTGTTAAGATCTGACAAGAAGGATCCAGTCTGTCCAAATCAGTGTCTTAATCTTTGAGTTTTATAAGATTATTTACTGACACCGCACAATCAAAATCTGAGAACATCTTGAAAAAAAATGAACATATAAGATATTGTTCGATATTGTAAGAAGATCATAGAAAAAACCTTATAGGAGTAAGACCTCATTGGATCTTGCAGGATCTAACATCTGTTTTTTCGGAGTCGGTGTGAGTGTGGCTATAGATGAATCATTTACCCACCCATCATGGTAAGAATTTGAACATATAGTTTCACCAATATAAAATCGGAAAATCTAATAAAAAAATTGCTTTTCCATAAAGGTCATAAAAAACAGATCAGTTGTTAATTATGAATTGATTTGGAAATTTGCCAATAATAGTAAAACTGTATTCTGACTTTAGATAGCCTATTATCCAAAAATATGCAACACTATTTGAAGAAAAACAGAAATTTCGCTTTCAATTTTGCAACTTATGTCCACATGGTTTCACACTATAGACAAGCCAAGTGAAATTGAAATATAAATACTGACATGATTGAAACAAGAAAAAAACATATCCTATTATTCGTATGACAGAAAAATATATTTATTTACCAACGCTACTTATCTCGATAATCTTGCATTTCAAGTTTTTCAACAGTAGCCGAGAAAGTGTAAATTAAAAGTAAAATAGACTCATATCTATTCAATAACTTCAACGAATTGCCACCTTGACGTATCTAGATTAGGTTTCGTTTTTAGATTCTTTTCTCCTAAGTTCTTAGAACTAAATAATTGATACAGTTGAGTTTAATTGAAAAAAATTATTTACGTTAATCTTGAAAAATTTTCAATATAATCGTATGAAATGATCACTCGTAAAATCTGAACAAGGCTCATAGCTTCAGATTGAAGTAACAACGAATTTAGCTTATTTAGAAAATAAACAAATGTTAATCAAAACTAAACGGGTTGAAATCAATCAATTAAAATTCAAATAAACTAATATAATTCTGTTTTTAGAAATATAACTGATTTCCATCATTATTTTTATAGAAGATGCGAAAAAAAAATCAAGTTTTCTTCAGATGATTTGACTCTTATTTTAATCATATTAAGGGAGCCCCCCCCCCCCTCAGAAAATCCAATTTTTCGGAGGCGAGTCGAAATTGAAGTTTTATCGTAGGAAGATGCATCGAAATCTCCTCTTTCAGAACATCTATGGTTTATCAAAAAATGAATTGATTTTGGCGAACTTATCGTCTAAAACTCGGCTCCTACTGTCATATTTTTCGAGAAATTCTCAGAGGTTTTTTCCAAGCTTTTTCGATTTTTTAGGCTGCTTTCTCCTTGCATCAGCATCTCGTAAAGTTTTTTTTCTATACTAATCATTAACAGACTATGAATACTTTATGTTGAGATCACATTTTTATAGCCTGTCTTGAACATGGATATATAAATCAGGTGATTTTCGGAAAAATCGATTTCTAATTAATACTTATTTTCCGTTTTTCTCAAAACGAATTTTTTCGAGCATACTATTTACGCGGGCAAGGATTTTTCAATAATGACTCCATAAATAAGGGATATTTTTTTTGTTGTTAAATAGAGGACAGTTAGGGCTAGGTCGTAATAGAGTCCGATTTTTGAATTTCTCTTTTGCTGAAATAAAAAAGTTAGATATTTCATTTTTGTTAGCAGGGTTTTTGGGTACAATTTCGTGGATTTTGCGGAAAAGAGTTTTTAAAAATCAAACAAAGGGAAATTCAAAAATCGGGCTCTATTAAGACCTAGTCCCAAGGGTGCTCTACAATCTGAAAATCGCGCGGGCTTGTTAGCTCGTATCCTTATTGTGAAATCCTTGCCCGCGTAAACGGTAATGAATCGACTAGAACTCGTGCATTTCTTTGAGATTTGGGAAGATATTTTAACCATAAGGTATTCTAGTCAAGACTAACATTCTCGGAAATTTTGGTTGAAATCGGATGAAAAAAAACAAACGAGATTTCTTCCAAATTTAAACGAACTGAAAAAAAAATGTGGATCGTTATCACTCATTAATTTCTCTTTTTTGACTGATGGGGATAGTTTATAATTATTTTGCAGTGTATTCGTGTTTAAATGCA
>CAJNOP010003830.1:1469-11880 GCA_905250075.1 Rotaria sp. Silwood1 | reverse complement strand
TTTACCAGAGTATAACACGATTGAAAAGAATAGGATAAACATGAATGCAGTGTGGGAGTTAAAACTGTTTTTTGAAAAAGTTAAAAGTTGAGAAAATCGGAAAAAGTTAAAATGGTTATAACTCGAGTTATAACTTTCAACCATGGTTATAACTTTCAACCATAGTTATAACCTTCAACCCGAGTTATAACCTTCAACCGTATTTATAACTATCAACTGTAGTTATAACCGCAGTTATAACTACAGTTATAACTTTCAGCCATAGTTATAACTATTAACTGTAGTTATAACTTTCAACTTCATTAACTTTCTTAATCTTTTGAGCAGAATTAATTAAATTGAAATGGTAATTACCTTGATTTATTGACATCTTTGATAGAATAGATAGAAATACATATATTTGCAATGTTCTTTAATTCAGAAAAGCAATGCTTTATAAATTCTTATTCAGTAATTTTAATGTATTCATCTACAAGCTACATTTTCTTCTATCTATACATCGAGCCTGAATGAGACAATTATTCTTTGTGAAGTAACATTAAGGATTCTTTTCTATGCTGACAGCTGCTAACAAAGCTTGGAATTACAACCGTTTTCACTGAAAATATAGTAGTCAAGCATATGTAGTTTCGAAATATAAATGTGTCTTTGAAACTTGAACAATAAAGTAAAACTAGTAAGAAGTTGCGATTGCTACGACTTCCAACCGTAGTTATGACTATCAACCATAGTTATAGTTAAAAATTCTATTAAATATAGTCAGTCTCAATATAGTCACTAATCAACATAACTCTTAGCACTGCTCGTAACTTTGAACTAATTAAAACTACTGGTCAAACGGAGGTCCATAAATAAGATATGCTTCCACAAACGTCAACATGACATCATTCATTTCTTTTTCCTGAATAATTTTACAACCGTTTCACCTTATGTTTCAGATAAAGAATATAATGATTGTATTTTCTTTTCTTTCAATCACCTATCTCCTTGTGCTCTTGTCATATTGATTTTCTTATTCTTCCATTTCTCTTCTTCGTTCAATTATATATAGACGTGGAAAAAGAAGGAAAAAGTAGAATGCGATACATACTCATATAAGTAGTAATGATTGTGTAAAAGTGAACAGAAAATAAGCTGATACAATGACTTCGAATTGAAATAAAACGTATGTAATTATCTTGACAGAGACTATTATCTTAGTTTCGTCACAACATGTATTGTAGATTATTACCACTATGTTAAAGAATTACAATTAAAAATAGAGTTGTTTCTTTTTTTTAAATAGTATTCTCAGCTGTTCACAACTTAAGATTATAATTAATCATATAACGAAAAATATATTTATTTACGAGTATGTTCCGGGTCGATGTATAGATAGAAGAAAATGTAGCTTGTAGATGAATACATTAAAAATACTGAATAAGAATTTATAAAACATTGCTTTTCTGAATTAAAGAACATTGCAAATATATATATTTCTATCTATTCTATCAAAGATGTCAATAAATCAAGGTAATTACCATTTCAATTTAATTAATTCTGCTCAAAAGATTAAGAAAGTTAATGAAGTGGAAACTTATAACTACAGTTAATAGTTATAACTATGGTTGAAAGTTATAACCATGGTTGATAGTTATAACTGAATTAACTTTTTGACCAAAAAGTTGATCAGTTATAACTCAAAAGTTATAACTCGAGTTATAACTCGGCTAGTTTTAACTCCCACACTGCATGAATGGGACAATAAGTCACCTGTTTGAAAGCGCCTCGAAATCGACAAAGTACAAAGTGAATACGTGAAAATAAGACATCTGTCTAACCATTTCGCTGAAAAACTGGCATTAAGTTGCATAAAGTAATGAAACTGCAACATATAAAAGGCAACGCATTTTTGAAGTTATATAGTACCTTAAATATAGGGTAACACTTTCTATCCGGTATTTTATTTCTTGCACAAGCGTGTAATGTTCAGATACTGAGGGTTGATATCTCTGTAAAACAGATACTGAGTTTCAAAATAGAGATCCCAAAAATCCCATAGGTTTTTACCGAACCTAGCAGGGAAAATGTCTGCAGATGTTAGACAGTTGTATTTAGTATTTTTGAGTTTCAGTCGTGTGATGGGTAGCACGAATATTAAAGATCTACGGGTCCATGTTTTCTTGAACCAGAACCCGTAAAATATGAAACTTCTGGATCCGAGTCCGACTTGAGCCCGAACAGGTTCAAACCGGGACCCCAACGGATCCAGATGCGAATTTCATTCCACTAATATTTGGCACTTTTTGTGTGCATGTCCAAAATGAAGGATCAAAATTGTAGTTATTTATTGGTTATACTCAGAAAAAAAGTCAACATCAAATTATTGCTTATTGTTATCCCTCACATAGTTCTATTCAGATTGGAAGCTGAATACAAACCGATTCTGAAGTTAAAGCCGGATATGGACCCGAACCCGACAGAAGCTAAACTTTTGGATCCCGACCTGAACTTGGTCGGATCAGGATCTGGAAAGACTCGCAGATCCCTATTGAGTATAGTGTGGTGTGAAAGCTGTTCCATTAAACTGATACCGTCGTTTTGATCACAATAGCATAGTACTACACTATTTTATTAAGAGTTTAACTCTTCTTTTCATCCGCACCTACACTCATATGCAAAAGCTGTTAGCGCAATCCCTGGCGGGATTAAAAATGTGAAACACGATGGATCTATTGTTATTAGTTAAATAGTAATCGTTTTGTTCCATTTCTTTGCGATACTTTTGTAAGCTAATCCTTTATCTAATGCTTTAGAACTGCAGTTTCTCTGTCACGGTCTCTGATGGGTCCAAAGCCTGTCTGTCACAGTCTGTGATGGGTCTAAAGCCCGTCTGTCACGGTCTGTGATGGGTCCAGATCCTGTCTGTCACGATCTGTGATGGGTCCAGAGCCTGTCTGTCACGATCTGTGATAGGTCCAGACCCTGTCTGTCACGGTCTGTGATGGGTCCAGATCCTGTCTGTCACGGTCTGTGATGGGTACAGAGCCCTGTCTGTCACGGTCTGTGATGGGTACAGAGCCCTGTCTGCCACGATCTGTGATGGGTCCAGAGCCTGTCTGTCGCGGTCTGTGATGGGTCCAGATCCTGCCTGCCACGATCTGTGATGGGTCTAAAGCCTGTCTATCACGGTCTGTGATGGGTCCAAAGCCTGTCTGCCACGGCCTGTGATGCGCCCAGACCCTGTCTGTCACAGTCTGTGATAGGTCCAGACCCTGTCTGTCACGGTCTGTGAGGAGTCCAGAGCCTGTCTGTCACGGTCTGTGATAGGTCCAGACCCTGTCTGTCACGGTCTGTGATAGGTCCAGACCCTGTCTATCACGGTCTGTGATGGGTCACGTGAGTGTCTGTCACGGTCTGTTGGGGGGGGGGGGGGGAGGGTCCAAATTTCTATCCCTAAACACTTCAACACTCCTTTCAGATCGTGTTTCACAAAATAGGAAAAGAGTGAATGGCCCCACAAACATGATCTTTAGTCACGAGAAGGAAAGAAAGTGGATATAGAGACTGATCACGGAATAAGAACATATCTAATCCATAAGTATGATTTAAGTTTCTGATCTGATTTTTGACTGCATAATTTTTTGTGCACTAATTTTTTCAATCGGATCGTCATAGGCTGTCAGTATGCAAAGAGACAACGTGAGTTTTCCTTTGAAAGAGAGATTGTTTTACTTGCAATAAGTTTGTAAGGATATGATCATTCTTCTTGAGAATATCCACAAGACTTTATGGGCAGGAATAAATGAGAACAAAAGTTGATTACTCTTTTTATCTGTTTTAGATTAAAATGAGTATTGGTACATATAAGTGATTTAGACTTTCTATAAACAGACACTTGACTGATGATGTTTCTCTGCTTTAGTTCTGTTATGGTTTGTAATAACGATAACACATATCGTTCAATCTGATCACGCCTCATCATCCTCGGTGCACAATGTTCTTACCACCGACGATCTTCACATTGATCCATTCGAAGATCCATATCTGAAAACAGTTCTTCGTATGGATAGCAAAACATTGATGGAAATACCAATACTGGATGATGCTACATTTATTTCACAGCTGAACGAACTCAACGACGATAGAAATGGTAAGTTTTGTTTGAATGACATCAGCGTATGAATGTGTGCTGAAGAAATCAATTCATAGTCGTTCAAAAAACATTTCTTCTTCGCTATTGGAAAAGCCTTGATTATAGTGCGAATACCATACATTTGTGTCCAATGATTGGAAATGAGTGTTGAATTTTCTAGTGAGACAAATGATACTACTTGGTTGTTGCTTGTCTCACAGATAGATAATAGATAGACAGACTGGGTAAGATTCCCTAGTATCAGAGATCATAAGATACATTTGGATACTTTGGTCCATCTCATCTTCAAGGACAGTATTATAGATGTAGCCGAGGCTTTCGTTTACGAATACACCGAATGCATCGTACTTCACGTTTCAATCTCGTAGAGATTACACTGAAAGCTTTTCATTGATATGGAAAACTTTACAAGAGCTGTATATAGAGACTCAGAGGTTCAAACAGGCCTACTTTTTGAAGGTCTGACTTGGACAGGCCTACAAGTTTCTAGCCTGCCTGCGCCTGTCATAAAGTTTCTTTGGCCTGCCTTGCCTGACTATCTACTTTTCTTTTGTTCTAATATTGTGATAATAATAAAATATATTCAACTGTTAATCTTTTTAGAAAGTTCAGCAAGTCAATGGAATGTCTTTAGATGATTCAAATCAGAATTCTCTAATGTGAACATCAAAGAAAATAGTTTAAAGTGCTTACTATACAGAAGTATTTTTTTCTTGCATTTCCATCATACCGTGCAAGATTAAGAGCAGGAAAAAATGTTAACTTCAGAAAGTTTGTTTTAGCAAAAAGTATTCATGTTTCGCGATGAGAAAACCTCCACCAAGAAGTGACCAATTTGGAACAGAAATGTTCAGCATGAGTCAGGTTGTTCATTATAATGAGAGGTTGTTATCGTTGAGGTGTTGAAAATTTAAATTTTTACTTAGCATTTAATATACATTGAAAAGTGTAGGTATATAGGTAAATAAAAGGATAGAAAAGCATTAATATTGACGAAAACAATCAACTTTTTCTTCTAAAACATTTTGAAAGAATTCAATAGACAAAAATGTCCTTCTTATTGATGCATACAAGAGAGAAACCATGTGCAACAATTGCGAAACCTGCAGCAGAAAAATATGGTTCAGCATCAGCTGAGTTAGCTAGGATTCAAAAATGAATGGTAGAAAATAATGAAAAATATTGAGAGAACCGATTCGTAATTGATAAGATGGAAAGATTATTCCCAAGGCATAATATTGAATCTTTTCGACTAAAATTTCATAAATTTTAATGAGAAAAATTGTAGTTTGTTTAAAGATAAATCATATTATTCTTGCCAAAGTGGTGGTTAGATGTTTTTCAAGTAAATTATTATCTGTTCTAGTGTAATTGTGCAGTAATAGAAGTATTTCTTGCTGATGAAACTATTTTAACATGTGATCCATTTTGTTAATTTGAAAACATTTTAATGTTCATATAAACCTAGTCGATGTTTAAATACTGATTCATAATCTTGTGTTTATTTTTATTCAAACCGTATTTTTTTCATCGAAATTAACAAAATATTAGTCAAACACATCTGAAAATATCATATCTCAGAAACAATATTCCTATGGCGTTTTCCAGTAGTCAGTGTTTTTCTTTCGATGGTTACAGAAAAGTTTATAGTGGAAAAAATCTATATCAAAATACATTAACACTTGTGTGATCGATTAGTATAATGATATTTAAACAGACCTGATTATTATCAAAGGTCGGATATAATATGCGTAGGGATTATTGACTATTTCAAACGATCTGAGTACAGTACAAAATATAAGTCTGATTGACCGAACAATCATGTTCTATAGCATTGATTAACAGTTTTGCACAGAAAAGAAAATAAGTCTCGCAAGAATACCGATTTCACCACTTATAATAACCCTTCCTTTCTGCTGATAACATATTCAGAATGACTGTGAATTTTGTTATCTATTTTTTTTTCAATATTTATACTTAAATATTCATATAGTTTGTCATATTAAACTGTCATTATTGAAAATTAACTAACCACAACCTGTTATGTATTAAAAATCCAATTTTTAAAGATTAAAATTCTACATTAAAAACAAATTAGACAGACCAGGTGACCTGCCTATCATAGGCCAAGCCTAAAAATCGTAGCTTGTGTCTGTCACAAACAGGCAGGCCATGTGGCCTGCTTAGGGCTCAGTAGAGACTATATAACAAGCTGTTATTTGAAGTTCTAGGTTCGATTGTGATGAGAAATGGAATGGTATTGGACAATAAAAATTTAGACGAAGAACTTGTCTCACAGCGTGAAATTGAAGAAAACTGGGAGGAGCTCGTTGTTGCTGGACCTATTATTGTCAATTACATCGGCAACCTGATTGTATTGTCCAGCAAATATGATTTTGCGTTTATACCACCGACACCTAATTACATCTATAAGCACATCAAGCATCCGAATTCTTTCCAAACTACTCTAGTGCAGGTTGCCAACGAAGTGTACAATGCATTCATCAATGCGCATACAAACATGTATCGAATTCAGTCGAATATGCAGTTAATACCAAATCACTTAAAGACAGTTTTCAAACTGCTAACATCAGCCTCACCTCGTCTCATTCAATCGATGCTTCCAATGGCACTAGGTAATATAGAGCGAATTGCGAAGCAATGTGCTGATTCTGCTAATAGTACACGGAACAATTATGCAAGTGTAACAGCTCTTCTACAAGAAATAATGGAAATTACAGTAGGAACGTATGGTTACAACCAGAATGAGCTGAATCACACAATTCAGTTAGTGAACAACTTAACTGGAGAACAAGAAATATTAAGTTCGCAGTTGGAAGAGATTCGAACAAACTATGAATTGGCACGAAAAAACTTAGAAAAAGCCCGAGAAGACTATTACAATGCATTTCACGCTATTCCAACACGATCGAAAAGGTTCCTCGGATTTGTTGCCGCTGGACTAGTGGGAGGCTTTCTAGGATCCCTGTTCTCGTCTGGTGGTAGTTCACCGGCTCCCATCGATAATATGGCATTTCAAAATGCAAAAGATAAAGCAGAATTAGCATTGAAATATCTTAAGGAAGCAGAAGTAAAATATGATGAATGGTACTCACAAATGCTGGAGAAGCAGAATAAGCTAACTGCAAGTATAATGCAAATATCTCAATTGAACATGGATCAAACAGATTATCAGACTACCATTAATATTTTGGTGCGTGCAACAACGGAAATCACTGAAATCCAAAAACAATGGACCAACATGACTAGATTTTTTAGTGCATTAGCAATACGAGCAGAAATGACTCGAGAGACCATATTGTATGAGTTTATTGAAGTCATCCAAAACGTGATACTAATTAATGGAGTGATAGATGATGCTGATCGAGAATTCTTCGTTTTATCAATGCGTGATGTTGCGGATGAGATAGAACGTGGTGCGCACTTACTATACATCATGTCAAAAACATATTATGATGTTAGCAGTCAGTACATGATAACTCAAATTTTAGAAATCACTGGATTTGTAATAACGCAAACAGATGATGAACGAGAAGCCCGCTTAAGGAAGCTTGCACAGGACACGTTGTCAACATCCGCAAAAGTTTCAAGGATGGCATTAGAACGAAAACAACAATACAAACAACGAAATCAAGCGAGACAAGAAGAATACAGACAATACATTCAACAAGTCGCTTTGGAGGGATTAGAATCATCCGTTGGAAAATAATCTTTTTTTGTAATATGAAAAAAACATGATAGCAGGTACTTCTACACAACATGCGTCGCTCTTACTTGCATGCAGTGGATTGTCCCAGAAAAAGCACTGTATGTGAGCAAAAACAGTGCATATACGATAGAAGTACAAGAAAATGAAATAAAAAAAACGAATACATGCTAAAATGTCATTTAAAAACTATCCATTATGAAATGCTCCCAGCATGTTGATCTTAAAAACTGTTCATCAACATGAATGTCCCTGATAAATGGTCTCTCGTGTGAAAATATCAGTCATTCTCAATTGTTGATTTCTATATGGAAAGAATCAAGTAAGAACGAAAAAATACACCTTTAGTTGTATCTATGACATGTTTGATAAATAATAAAAAGAAAATATTTTTAAATGGCATCACAAGCAGCAGTGGACGATTGGATCAATCGATAGGGAAATTGTTCCTGTTTAAGAAGAAATGGTTCACCCCTACAAAAAGTAACACTTATAAAGAAGAAATGGAAAAAAAAGAATATAAACATATATCTATCATGTTTGATTTACGACAAAGAAATATTTCAGCAAGAAGAAATAGAACGAAAGAATACGAGTATATATCTATCAATCTACACATCATCTCCTATTTTTCATTTCTGCTTATTAACGGTAAAATGGATGAAGGATTTCTGCTAGAAATATTTACATTTCAGCTGTAAAAAAATCCATTTCTACTAGAATTTCTTCTTATAGTGAAAAACTAATTTTGTTCATTTCTACTTATGCTGTAAGAATAATCTGATCGATTTCTTCTTATGCCTTATATATTTCTTCTTGTGAGGATAGATATAGTTGATGCGTTACTAATCGAAAAAATTTAGTGGGTGCGGGTGTGGATAAAATGGAGACCTACATCCACACCCATAGGCCAAAAATTCGGTCGATTATCATTACCCGATGAAAGCAACTTTTTAGCACCATTTTGTAGCTAAGACTTTCCTCTTTCTACCTACATAACTTGATCACGGCTTTGAGCTCGTTTTAGCCATCAGGTAATTCAAAAACTATCTAAACATACACTTTGATCATTTTATGTCACAACAGATTAATGTGAAGTTACTGAAGCTGATTTAAAAGCAAACTCAGGTTTTCCTTTTTTGTTTGATAGACTAAAGGGTGAGTAATCCTTTGATAAAATTTTCTTTTCTAGGAACCTCCTAGGTCAAATAAAAATTTTAAAATAGGAGTGAGGAGTAGGTATTTTTCTACTAAATGTCATAACAGATTTTTGATTTTGTTTCTTTGATATCTCGGTAACTATAAGAGACTAGAGGCCCCTGTGAAGTGTTGAACTTTAAGATTATAGAAAAAATTGATTTAATAAAAAAAATTTGAATTACTATTTGAATTATTAAATAAAAAAGGAATTACTAAAGTTATAAACTCAAAACATTAAGCCTATAGAATTCACGAAAAAATCTCCCGATAAACAACATTATCTGTTACTGTTTGCTCATTATTCGTTGTTCCCTATCTAGTGGTATCTTTTACTTGAATTTTTAAACCATTAGATTTCATTGCTCTTGAACATCCTGTATAAAACTGACCGTGAGAAAAGCATGGTTCTGGAGGATAGAGGCCAACTTTATCAAAAGTTTGACCTTGAGATTTATTTATTGTCATCGCATATGCAAGCCGCACTGGAAACTGGTGTCTAACGAAATTGAATGGAAGTGCGGGATCATTCGATGTATCCAAAGAAATTCTAGGAATAAAATGAACAGTTCCAGAAAATGTACCAGTAATAATCTTCAATTGAAGTACGTTTTGACGAAAGGCTCTGACAATCATTCTAGTTCCATTGCACAGTCCTTTGTTTACCGAAAGATTTCTCAAAAGCATTACTATACAACCGACTTTTAAATTTAATTTATACGGTGCTAATCCAGATGGATTCAAAGTATTTAGAAATTCTACCGGAATATTGACTTGTAAACAGAGATGTCCATCGCGGCGCTGCCGCGGTGGCGGTGGCGGCGCGGCAGCGGCAGGTTTTTAAAAAAAATCACCGCGGCAGCGGCGCGGTAGCGGCAGATTTTTTTAAAAGTCATCGCGGCAGCGGCGCGGTAGCGGCAGGTTTTTTAAAAACCATCGCGGCAGCGGCAGGATTTTTTTGGAGGACATTGAAAAACTGTATGAATTTAATAGAATTTCACGATTTACAAATGAAACGCCCTGATATTGAATAAATCTGATGGACTAGTACCCATATCTCTGGTCAAATATAGTCACAGCAGTGAAATTAGAAACACTTTTTTGAAAATCGTCGCGGCAGCGGCGCGGTGGCGGCACGTTTATTTTATAATTCATCGCGGCAGCGTTTCTTTTATAAGTCATCGCGGTGCGGCAGCGTCGCGGCAACATTTTTTTATAAACCGCCGCGGCGCGGCAGCGGTGCGGCAGCTTTTTTTTTCTAAGGCCGCGGCGCGGCAGCGGCAGATTTTCAGCCGCGATGGACATCTCTGCTTGTAAATCATGATCGTCTACACCATCATCATTTTTTATAG
>CAJNOP010003829.1:809-11882 GCA_905250075.1 Rotaria sp. Silwood1 | reverse complement strand
AGATCACCATTTGACAGGTTGAATACTTAAAACACAAAAATTTTCGCCAACACAAATCTTGACATCATTAATTTTTATTTCGTTTATTTTGATAATTAACAAATATATATTTTTTCATTAGCACATCAAAACTTTTATTCTATAGTTAATTGCTATATTCATTCTTTTTATATTGATATCATTATATTTGCAGTTTATTATGAACTATTATAATGAAATAAAAGTTGATGACTGACGTGATATCAACGTTTATATTGCTGAAAAGATTTTTTGTATTAATATTTAGTTTCTCCGATGATGGTCTACATAGTAGGTCAAAAATTCATCTGTTCTATTCTAATGTGTTTTGTTTATTTTAATAAATAAAAAAACACATATCTCTTCATTGCCGTATTAATTTTTTTATTCCATAATCAACTGGGATGTGTTGATGAAAAAATTATTCCAGCGAATTCTTTGAAAACAATAGCTAGGGAGCTTCAGAGAAGAAATGTTATTTTGACCACAAAACTTTTTATTTTAGATTGGAAGCGTTGACAAGCAATGAAAGATCTCCATCAATCACGTCCAATGAAACTACGCAGTCTGTCTGCATTTGACAAATATTTCCGAAATAATCGATCTTCATATGTAACTACTTCAATTATTTACATTCGTTCATCATTCCGGCATCCAAACAACCGTATATCAAACATTACCCTTATCTAACTCGATGTCTTCTGTTCGAAAACATCGTCCGTAGTTCTTTTCAATTGCTTTTCGATCAGTTTTTGATTCAGAGACGATACCAGCTCATAATAAACATATGATTTTATGGTTATCTTCAATCCGAATGCTTATTTTGTTAGTTTAATTTCTTAACTGCAGATTGTTGGATAGCAAAAATAAAACATGGCATACAAAGTCACTGTTAGAAATTTCAATCGATGAATAGATCTGATGACACTTACAATAATTCAAGTGAACTCTGTTAGAATAATGTTATTTTTTTATTAGAAGATAAACACGACAAATTGACAACATATCACAATGATACAACATCAAGCAAATATTAGCAAGTCGTTTTTTGTCTCAATGCTACTAAGATAAGAATTTATATAAATAATTAGATGCCCATTCACGATCCAACAATGTTCGTCATTAGACGAAAGCGGCGCTGCAACGACTTGAGCATGTTCAACCAAAGTTCCGGTAGCCCGATAAGAAAAAAGAACGGATAAAGAAGAATAACAAAAAAGTAACCAAATGGTACCCAATTGATTAAAATATCAACGAGATCTGGATGTGGTACAGGTGAAAAAAGTACAATCAGCATAAAAGTTACAATAGGGCCCCAGACCATAGTATGCAGGAAGCAAACAGACAAAATTTGTAAGGTCATGCGGCGATTCTTTTTCCAGATATGTCGTTGCTTCATACGTTGTTTTTGACGAATGACTCGCCAGAGTAGTATAATCGAAGCCAATATGGTTCCAACTACTGGAGAGAAGATATGAGCTAGTTGATCAAAGGCACTGACTTTGGCATCGAACACGTAGCATGGTCCACCACAAGTATACATGTTGTATTGGAAAATAGTTGTGCATGGGTAGAAGAATAGAACAATGACATAGAATACAGTAGGATAGATAAAACAAAAACCAATCGGAACATAATGTAATAGAATCATATGTGTAGTAAAAAAGTGATGATGAAAAACCAAGAGATATCGTTCGACTGAACCGTAAAAAACCAACATTAGAATCACCACATTGAGAACATAGTCTGCAAATATCCACAATTGACAAAGAAACTCTGATTGGTAGACATTACCATTGTAAAGTAATGACAACATGAATGGTATATCTGTGATGGTCTGAATAACAAGGAGATATCTTTCGAGAGATTATAGAAATCATATATTATATCTGTCACTCACTTGTAGAAAATTAGCAATGAGTAAAGTCAAAGTAATGCGATTGTTGACTTGTTGACGAAGTGGATGGTTCGTAGCAAATTGAACGAAAAGGTAAATTGTACAACTGAGCGATGGAATAAGAAAAATAAGGAGAATAGCGAACAGTTCTGGTTGTTGCATTCCTTCAGAATAATCCTTTGGTGTTGTGCTATTGTTGCTTGCCGCGAGAACTGAAATAATATTTCAAAACGAATTAGATACTTGAAATATGCTTGATTTAGAAGGGAGAACTTGCACATAAAGTAATCAACAGTTACCTATTCTATGCTGCTGTCCGTTTAATTTGTATGAAATAAAGCAACTCGTGATCGAAATTCAAAGAAAACAGATGAAAAAGCCAAATATTAATGGTTGTACAATGAAACTGAAAATAGAAATAAAGAAGATAAGTATAACTAAAGCAAGATTTCACTGACTGGATAGTGCGTGAAGGAATCATGTGATGAATACTCATACAAATGATGCTCACGCAGTTTCATATACTAATCAACGGATGTTGTGTGGATCGATCTTTAAAGTACAAAGATCGACAGTATTTATCCGATATAGATGCGTAGAAAGAGCAACATAGAATCATAGAAATTTAATTGAAAAGAAAGGATTAAAGATGCGCCTTAATAATCTATGAGAGAGAAAGAGAGACTATGACACATGGATGACTTGAGGTATAGATAAAGCGGAAGAGAAAGATGACAATTATCATCATGATAAAATTTTTTATGAGATATAAATTAAAATTTCAAACATCAGTATAATTAGCTTTTTTTTTTAATGAAGATTAATGGATACGAAAGAATCGCCTACCTAATCAAGGTTTCACGCACCATCCATTCATGAAAAGAGAGCCATATTTTGAAAAAAACAAGAGATTTTGTTACCGATAAGTGCGTAGTATAGTCAGTTACGAACGCGCACAAAATAAAATTCGAACCATATGTTATCATTTGCATACAAAAGTGTATTTGATTTCTAACTTTTTTACGAGATGTTCTACGAGATAATGAAACAATTCTTTACAGCTCTACACTATTTAAGTGACTGATCCGCCTTTTGAATTACTGCGCTGAAAATTCTAAATAAATTCTGCTTTCCAGAAAATCGAATTAGAGAACACTCACAAGTTTTCAAATAATTATCAATTCTCAAACGATTTTATAATAACCGAGGATTTTTTTCACTCGTCGAAAGTAGAATATTTATTCGATTTTTTGAAGGTATTTTTGAACGGATTATGAAGCACTATTGAGTCACATAGGACCTTACCCAAAATTAATTTTTCTCTGGCAGCTACCTTGAATATGTCAGTCACATAAAAGTATAGCTAGCGTGCAAAACTCCATCGTACAATGATAAAAATGATTGATACATTTTTTTTGAGTGTCACAACAGATAGTAAATATATTTTTTTTGGTAACTATTTGAAATATTTATCATTATTTTCGTTTTTGCAATGTATGTTGTTTCTCATAGATAAACTCTGTATTTAAAAGTGATTGCTCTAAGAGACATTTTTAGTATGAAAAAAGGTTTTTTTTAGTGAGCTCCTTGAAAGCTGAAATGTAGCACTCACATTTCTGTTTTAACTTCATTCTGCTAAGACAAATTCACAAAGTGAAAAATCTGTAAAATACAATATTTATTTTCCATTCATGATCGATTGTCAGAAAACTTTGCCTCTTCTATTTCTATATCTCGAGTGGAATTCTCCTATCATTTAATAAAGCTGTTGGGAATTTCGATTATTTAGTCTGAATCGCTAAGATCTGTAACGGGTAGAGTTGGACAAACAAATAGTTGGGGTGTGTGGTGTGGGTTGGGTGTGGGTGTTGGTGTGGGTGGGTGTGGGTGTGGGTTGGGTGTGGGTGTGGGTGTGGGTGTGGGTGTGGGTCTTTTCTACCCAAAAACTCACATCCACACCCCACACTCACCTGCACCCACCCACACCCCACACCCACACCCCACCCGCACCCACCCCTCACCCACCTACACCCACACCCTCTCAATCCCTCCATTGTGATGAGGACCGAATCTTCTGAACTACATGACAAGTATATTTCATATAACCATAATTGATTCTTATTCAGTGCTCATTATTGATCTTGAAAACTGTATTACGTTACTATGTACTCTGGGAGATACTTACTTTCAGTTGTATGCAGTTCTTAACATACTACATACATAGATGTATACCGATGCTAATATTAACTCGTTATGAAATGTATAGATAATGATCCGCTGCTGAGAATAAGTATATATCTATATTTTATGAGAATAGGAGTTTGTGAATGCTTTGCACGACATTGGAAGTCTAAATAGGATACAGTTGACAGCTCTGAACAGTTTTCTTATTAGTAGAGAGTTTATTGACGAGAAAAAAGAGCCAGTCCACATTGGATAATATAGACTGAAGATATTGAATTTTTTGGATCGTTTAGTTATTCATCTCTAGAAAATAATATTTTACCTGCAATACGTTTCATCCATGGAGCTTCCATAGCATCAATATTGTTATTAATTAATTTCAAAACATTACCTAATACAGAATTCATGTGATTTGATGTAACATTTGTTATCTGTGGTCTAATAAAAAAAAGAAAATTAAAAACTATAATCTTAAAACTAAGAATCAAAAAAAGAAAAATTTATACTCAGTTATTTGTTTAACTTTTTCTGGTCCCATTGACCACCAATATGATAAATAAGAACAAAGACATGGAAGAATAACTTCAACAACATAAGGAGCATTTTCATATTTTACTCTTGATTCAGCATGTTCTTCGATATCTGCTATTAAATTTGTTAAATTAGGAATTGTTCTTGAAATCTTTGTCATAATATCTATTTAAAATAGAAATTAAATTATTTTATATTTGTAGTTTAAAATTTTTTTTGTTAACCATGAGCTTCTGGTGATAATGGTGAAACCTTTGATGCATTTTTATTATTTTGTACTAAATTCAAGTTAAAAAAATGCTACAGAAAAACATGATGTAAATGAACTTAGACAATCACCAAGTAATGGAAGATGATGATTCAATTCTTCAATAATCCATTCTTTTGAAATACAAAAAAAGAAAAATATCATTTATTATGAATTAAAGATTTCATAGATCGATAATTACTGATTGAAAAGTTGTGTTTCTTTTGTCCCAATAATCCATAAAGCATTTAGAATTTTATAACCAGCTAATTGAATGTCATTTTCTATGAAACAAAACATTAGTGAACTTATAATATAGTATATTTAAAAAACAACAAGTCTTTTCTACGAAAATTTCTGAATTATTGGATGAAAATATTTTTCATTTTACATCTGTTTGCAAATCAATTATTAGAAGTATTTCATAACTATGCACCTCATACTGATACTAAGACATGATCGGTAAGTCTATCTAATCAACATATCTTTCTCTATTAAATGAATATCTGTGTTATCAACTGTTAACTATAAGTATTTGCAATAGAACGTAGAGAGACTTCCACCAAAACAAACACATTCTTACATATGTCTACAAGTGTTGTAAAACATTTTTTCCACTGGCAAGTTAATCACCTAAAGTGAGTTATCGTATATTGTTAGACTTTCATCCATACGACAAAGTATTGATAGAAGAATCAAATAAATGAACTTCAACTTTGAAATTTTGTCTATAAGTAGATCTTATCATCTGGAGAATATCCTAAAAATCTCAGTCGAAAACGATTGTCTCATTTGTGAGATGTTCAAGAAATGATTAGAACAAAATCGGAAGATTTTTTTTGAATATTGAATATTTCTAGAAGAAAGTAATAGATTTTTTATTGGAACTTTTAGAATATTCTTACGACGATGAGATATCCTCATACATAAAATTTCTTGGCAATACTCCGTTCTATAATACAAATTTAGCAAAACAATCATAATTCTGTGGAGAAGACATATGAAGCATGAATAAGGTTACCGATTAAGGAGAAGATGGCAAGGACTGTTCCTCCTCAAAAATATCGAACTATCTTGAGGGTGGGGTGTGCATCTCTCCCTCTCTTTATCCACACCCACACCCACGTCCCACATCCCGTCAAAGTGCTACGTCACTTGATATTTCCAAGGAAGCAATGAGTCATATAGTTTAGGATGGATCTCTTCATTTAAATACTTATATCATGTTACACATGAGTCAAATTTTCATGCCGAATACAAACAACGAAGAATATCAATTGCATATCGAGTACGAAAGTCGTTAAGAGAAAATAATCAAGAAAAAACATGTTGAACTGGATGACAGATTCAATCATCATAATGACCATGTTTGTGTTTCATGTCAACAAGAAGTAGATGAACGTAGACGAATGAGACTTACAGTCGAATTTTAAAAAAGAATTATGGTATGATTTAGTATATTAAAAAATCTCCACTCGTTGTTGAATCCAGTGAAACATATTAACACACAAAAATTATGTGGAAGTTGTTGTTTTTCTACATACACGAGCTGAAGGTCAACGACTATTAGGTGATGATATTATCTATCAACAAAACAACTCAAAGACGTATATGCATAACGTTTCACTAGTATGAATTAAGAACAACTTGACTCAATTCATTGATGAAAATACACGACCACAGGATAATTCGAATCTCGACATTTCGGATTATCATGTGTGGAATTATATTAACCACGATATGTACTGAAATGAAATAAAAACAGGTATGACATGTGCGCTTAAAAATAGTTCCATTCGCAGCGTTGAAAATTGATCGAGTAGAATTCTATCGATTTTAAAAACAAGAGGTGCATATACTTAGGAGATACCAAAAGTTCTAGCTACAGCGTTTAAAGGATTTTTTCGGATAAGGAAATCTATTGAGAAATGAAAAAAAAATATCCGATATTGTAGAGCTTTTTGAAGTGCGTCGAATGGTATATAGTAAATCCTGTTTTCATTGGATTTTCAAGGACCTAGAGTCAATTTACTGATTGACGACTACAAACTTACATCAATACTCTACATTCTTAAACTAATCATTTGTTCTTATTTTTTTTAAATTTCAAACTAATTATTCATCTTGTAAATGTCATACCGGATACATCTACACCATGATTATTCTTTCCCAAATGATCAAGTAATGATGATAGTAGAGATAAACGAACCATGTGTATATAAGCTAGACTAGTTGTTCCACGTTGTAATGTTCCTTTTATATTACTATGATGTTTTTGTTCAAGATTTTGTACAGTTTGATTAAGATCTTCAGCAATATTATCAAATAATGGTAATAGTGAAGCACGAACCATTTCTTGACTATTTTTCATTACTGAACTAAAAAAAACAAATGAAAATTTTTCGATCAAAACTTTTGATTGATGTCATATTTCACATATACATACCTAACATCAATAGCACGAACAAGTACTTTTAAACAACGAACAGTTATACTAACATCATTTCCAAATGCACTAAATCTTTGTCGAAATAACAACGCTAATTTACAAAATAAACTACAATTCATTTCTTCTTCTTCAACTGATGCATAATTAACACCAGTTTTTAATAATGGTGGTACAATAAAATAATTTCTATGTGCTTGAAAATATTTTTCAATAAGTGGTAGAACAACCTAGAGATTATTTATTTATTTTTCCAAAAAATTTTACATTTTTGTTGTTAAACGATAAATTCCATGTAAAGAAAATTTTGAACTTTCTTTATAATTGCATTGTTATTGATGCATGTTCAACATGTTCAAATAATTTTTCTAATAAACTATATGCAAAACATTTATCATTTATTAATGTTGATGTTGAAGCAACACGTGAAGTTAAATTTGAAATTGTTGAATTTCTTTCATGAAAATTTCTAAATAAATTCATAAAAATATATTCATTTTTATTCTTTATATTTTACTTGATAACACGATAACCAAATGTATGAAGATATTGAACAAGATCTTGATAAAATTTTATATCTTTTTGTTTTTCTTTATCAGTTAATCATTCAAATGGAACAAGTCGACAATGAAGACCACCATCTAAATAATATGAAAAATATATGAAAGAAATTTAAATAGAATAATTTATCAATTGCAGCAAGACGATCTGTTAAGTGTTTTGGCCAAATTTCATGAGCGTTTCGAGTTAATACTTCAGATAATTCCTGAAACAGAAAAAAAAGAGATTCACAGTTATGTAGAACAGAAAGAATTAAAAATATGAATTTTTCTTTCGTCAAATTATGCGCAAAACCGAATAATCATAATAATAATATTCTGTAATCCGGCTTATTCCGCCTCTTTTCTGATATGCATGTGAAATATATGATATAGATAAAGAGTTCTGTATTCAACAATATATTAATAACAAAAAAAACAACAAGAAAAAAAAAGATCAAAAATGATCTTGACAAGAACATAGTCCATTTTTATGAAAATGATGAATGCGATTAGCATCCCGAATGATGATGTCACGTTGTCGAGCTTTAGCCACCAGTTTTGTATATTGATCTAAAAATTAAAGATATATATATACTAAAAAAACGATCGAGATGAATAATTGTAACTTACGACAATCACCACAAATACGAAGATTATTGGTAATTTGAATAAAATCTGGAACAGGTCGTTGAATAAAATTAAAGGCTAAAGCCAATCTTTCACTATGACCACCTAAAGCTGATTCAATTGTTTCTTCTTCCTGTAGTTCACGAGTAACCCAGGAAGAATCGCACTTGTAACCAAGTTTTATCACTTCAGATGTCATTCGATTAACTTCAGCATGAATTTCGGCTAATTGAGGATGAAAATTATCATTAACTGAAAATGCCTAGAAAACAAAACAAACTTTCTTCATTTTTTAATGTTTAATAGAAATACTTTACCACAATTTCACCACTTCCATCAGTCCATGATAATCCTGATTTGACTTTCTTTCTTAATTCTTTCATTTGATTAGATCGAAATTCTTTTGCTTGTTGATATTCACCAACAGATGAATATATGTTTGATACAAGGATTGTACCTGATGTAAGACCTTCTTTTTCATCAGGAAATAAAGATTTCATTCGATTATATATCTTTTCAGATAATTTTTTATTCCGATTATTACGTACACCAGATAATAAACACACTAAAATTATAGAAGATACATAAATACACAATACATCAATATAATATTATGAAAAAGACCTACTATACATGATAAAACTTGGTGAATTTGTCTTTTCATATTCATCTATCAACTTTTCTGCTTCATCAAATAAAAACAAACGACTTAAACAATCAGTCTTAAATATAATATAAAATAATTACAGCTAATATAATAAATAAAATATTAGAAAAACTAACCATAGCAGTTACGATTTTTTCTGTTTTGAAAGGAATTTCATTGAAGATATTTCGAGCTTCATCAAGAAGACCTGAATGAGAACATGCATTTAATACACAAATATGTGTAACTTCATTTTGCAATTCATTCGGCATTTTTCTATATAATTCAACAGCTTCAAGACCCATTCCATTAAGTCCAAATCCACTAACTTAAGACAAAAAAATAAATTATTCAATATTTAAAACAAACAAGAAATAAAAATAAATAAAATTACTCATTGCATTGTATATCATTATATCCTGATCGTGAACTGATTTAAATATATTTTGTGCCATTTCAATAGAACCACATTTACTCTATATGACAAAACAAACAACTAGTTAATTAAATCGACTAGTCAATGATAATCAACAATAAATACTTACCCACATATTAATCAATGAGGTTTGTATTTGTTTCAGATTTTGAATATGCAAAGGAATTTGATCAATAATGTACTGACATTGTCGAATCATACCAATTTTTGAACATGTACCAATAAGTATATTACATGTATGTTCATTCAGAACAACACCTTCTTGTTTCATTTCTTCCAAAATTTTAAAGCATTTCCATGGTTTACTATTGATGTTGTAACCATTCATTAGAGCACCATAACTAATAATATTTTTCTTCTTGATTGAATCAAATATACGTTCAGCACTTTGAACATCACCAAATTTCATTAACATATCCATTGCTGCATTTAATACAATATTATTATTTCGATAATTATTAGGCATATCATCAAGAAGTTTTTTTCCAATTTTCATTGCTTGATCATTAGCGAGTTTAGCACATGCATTAAAACCAATTATATAAGTTACATCATCTAATTTTAAATTGATTTTTTCAAATAAATCCAACGCTTTTTCAGACATTTCATTTCCAACATAACCTAAATTAAGTCAAACAATATTCGAAAAACTATCTGATAAATAGGTCAAGAAAAGTGAGCTCCAAACTGCGTAAACTCCAAATTTGGAGCTCACTTACGCATCCACATTTTACTCATTGACCTCAGCTGCGGTTATAAAGCTCAGGGTCAAAAAAATGAGCTCCGAACTGTGTGAATTTCAAATTAGGAGCTCACCAAAGGAACCAACTGTGATGCTAGAGGCATGACCTGGGATGCTAGTAGCATCATCTGCGATGCTAGTAGCATCACCTGGGATGCTGGTAGCCTCACGTCGGATGCCAGTAACATGATGTGGGATGCTACTAGCATGACGTGCGATGCTCGTAGCATCACCTGGGATGCTAGTAGCAACAAGTGGGATGTTCGTAGCATCACCTGGGATGCTAGTAGCATCAACGGGGATGCTGGTAGCATCACCTAGGATGCTCGTAGCATCACGTGGGATGCTAGTAGCATCACGTGGCATACTCGTAGCATCACCTGCGATGCTAGTAGCATCGCCTGGAATGGTAGTAGCATCACCTTGGATGCTCGCAGCATCACCTGGGATGCTAGTAGCATAACCTGGGATACTCATAGCATCACCTGGGATGCTCGCAGCTTCAACTGAGATGCTAGTAGCTTCACCTGGGATACTCATAGCATCACCTGGGATACTCGTAGCATCACCTGGGATGCTCGTAGCTTCAACTGAGATGATAGTAGCATCACCTGGGATGCTAGTAGCTTCATCTGGGATGCTAGTAGCATCACCTGGGCATACTATGGGCTATTTAATTTCAGTCTGAATTTATCAACTAAAAATAATACTTGATTTCAAACTGAAACGTGAGTCCAGGAGTGAGGGGGGGGGGGGG
>CAJNOP010003828.1:0-11885 GCA_905250075.1 Rotaria sp. Silwood1 | reverse complement strand
GAATGTCCTATTGGCGAAAGTCCGAATTGGCGATCTTCCGGTAACCCACGACAAGAGTATTTGTTTGAATGTAAGCATAGGTAAACAGAGAAGTCTTATATTGAGAGGTGACGGTGTGCTGTAGGATAACTTTTATTATTTCCTATTCCGTATCATAGGTTAAAAAAGGTTGATAGCATCAACATAGAATACAATTAGTTGGAAACTGACAATAAAAAAACTTGTAGTCAGCTGATAATCAAAGCTCGATGAAACTAGTTTGAATTGCATTCAAAGCGTGTTTCGCATACATATAATATCGTATTTCTGATATTGTATTCTCCGAAGTCTAAGATTGAGGTGCAGCTACGAATAAGGATGAAATGAATACGTACAACGACACTCTTTCAAATCGACACCCCAGTCAATACGTATCAATATTGTCATTACTACTAAGGGTATCTTTTTTTTTCAGTCATAGATGTAACTGCCGATTTGAAAGAGTGTCGTTTTACATATTCATTTCATCTTTATTCGCAGCTACACCTCAATCTCACACTTTGGAGAACATAATATCAGAACTACAATACTGTGTGCATGCAAAGCGCGTTTTAAATAGAATTGAAGCAAGTTTCATCGAGCTTTTCTTATCAATTGACTAAAAGCTTCTTTATTGATGGCCTCGAAAGAATTATTTTCTATACTGATCCTATCAACCTTTTTTAACCAATAATAAGGAATAGGGAGTGATAAAAGTCATTTTACAGCACACCATCGCCTCTCAAGATAAGACTTCTCTTTTTACCTGTACTTACATTCAAATAAATACTTATGGCATGTCTCAGTAGTACTCAGAATGTCAGTTTTTGAAAGAGTTTTCGGAGATTACATACGGTAGAGCTAAGATTTTCGGTATTCAAAAGACCAATCTTTCATGCGTCTATTCAAGAAATTAAAACCCATTTGGACGAAAGAGTCTTTGATACAAGGAGATTTCGCACTACTTTTCCTTTTGCAGCTATTTTTAAAAGAAACCCAGCTAAGACTCTGTCAATATATGGCTCCAGCTGTTCCCGCGTTGTAGGTGGTGTTTTGTAAAAAAGAGCATCAGCCGACAAGGCTGTATACTTAATCAAAAAAGGCTCTTCCGATATTTTTGATTTTACACTAATAAAATTCCGAAAATTGATCTGTTTTATGGTAAAATCGGAGTTGTACATCTTGTGCTGATTGACTGTAATTAGAAAAGTGAAAATCTGCTTTTAATTTTACAACGAACATAAATTATGATTTACAGAAATCAGCAAATCCTTTTTCAGACAAGGTTGTTCGTTCCGTTTAGAATTCTAAAATGGCCAAAGTAGCTCCAGAACTGATTCTTGATGCCGAACAACTACCAAATACTACTGCCGTCCCACAAATGGACCAAGCACCTCCAAAAGAGTTGCCAAAACCTTTGGCTGACTTTAAACAATACGTCGACTCCAAAATGTGCTACTATTCCAAGCCTGTTGAAAAAGCTGAACTCATAAGTGTTGAGCCAAAGATTGCCTATCAGTGTCATATGAAAATACTCATGGAAACACGAAAATTACGCACGGAAGTAACGCCTTACCGTTGGGATACTGATACGGTCTTGGGTAGCCATACATTGGGTAAGTTAACATGTTAACGTTCAGTTTCGTCATGAAACCAGTCTGAGCACAATGGGCATCTTGTTATCTAGTGATGTCTCGTCATTCTGCTTCTGAGGGAACCTTTTCAGGTATCCTCTTTCGATTTCCATGATTTTTTGCCTATCGATACTAAGTAGTGTTCTAACAAAAGCTCTACAAAGATTCGTATTCTTATAATGACTTGTTTAAGTTATCAAATTTCTAATATGCCTATTATCTAGAAGCTTCGACAGGACCGTGGCTTTTCAGAACACTCGAGTTCTTTTTATTTTTATCGCAACCTACAAGCATAAATGCAGTTTTTTACGTCCATTCTAAAAGCATCAATTGTTTCAGGTGTAAACTGAAGATTTCCATTGAAAATTGCTAAATACAAGAGCATTTTTTATACTGGTGCCTAATCTTACCACCACAGGACAAGAATTTTCACTTTCTGCAAAATAAAAGAAGATCTAAAAAACAGAATATGTACATTTGTAGCCCTCAATCTGAAAATGCTGAGGAAACAACACAAGGGATTTTATCTCTTGTTATAAGAGAATTAGATAGCTTTACAACAATGATCCGGAATTGATGATATGAAGCATGTTGGAGCTCTCATTATTGAACAGGACCTTTTTAATCTCATACTCTCTAAATATGATAAAATTGTATTTTTCTACTCAATTTTATTGCTGAATCAGGATAGACGAGGGTGTGGGTGTTGAAAAAGTAGCTTAATTGAAGCTCAGCAATGTCTATAAAAAAGCGAGTTCATAATTGCTAATACTAGGTGTTGCTCATTGCAGTTTCTGTCGTATTTTTTCGACTAAAAAGTGGTCACATCAAAACTATAGACTACAAATTCATAATCAGCTTATTACGCTCTATCTAACCATATGTGACAGAACAAAAAAATCTGCTATTCGAATTCTGCACTTTCTACAAATTATTATCCACAGAAGAGACTATGCATGTTGAAAGTTTCGTATTTCAAACAAACTTTGTTTAAAGTTTGTGATTTTTCTATAAAAGGTGGTCTAATTTAAGATCAAAATTAATAAATTCGAGTATTCAGAAAACTTGGGCGCCTAAAAAAGCATCTAGAAAATAGGCATAATAACAGTTTGATTATGTATTCAAATCTCAATGGGAATCTATATCCTTTTAGAACTTTTGCTAGAACACTACGTAGGGTCTAACAGAAAAAGTCATTGAAATAGAAAGAAATATCTGAGAACATTCCTTCTTCAGTCTATCATAATACGTTCGCAAGCAGTCATACGGATACCTAGGTCAAGAAATAGGGACTGTTTCAGATCCGAAAGCTTGAAAAAATGGTAAGACCTTAGAAACAGAAACTCAACGATTGGCTTTGCTCCTCTGAGTTCACTCTGGGTCGGCATCGAAAAAATTCGGTCACTGGATCGCTGTATTCAAGTTCCTATCATTGTGCCGAGTTTTTGAGAAGGAAACGGTGCATTTTCTGATGAGTTCTCACTAGAAATCTACCCATCGGTGGCTGGATTCATTGGCATGGATACAAGGATTTGTAAGAAAAACTTCGACATGTATCCATAGTATTCATATTGCATTCAATTCAGGCGAGTGAGTTCATCGTCATGAGGATTTCTTTCTTCATGTTGAGAATTCCTTCAGGTTGATTCGGAAGGAGAGTGGAATTTTAAATTAATTTCGTATTTAGAGAGATCAATACTTAAATTCGCTTTTTCTTATGAACATCACTCGTTCTTACATACACACTTACGGTAGCTGGTAGGCATGGGCCGCACTGCCACTCTGGTTGACTATTCACCACCAGCAATTATCTTGCAGGTTCAATTATGAAGTTTCGATCAGGAAACTATTCTAGCAGTTCAAAGTATGGGTTATTCAGGCAATTATCCAAGTATTTTAATACTATACGGACGATCATAGACGTGCCCCAATGATCGATTAGGTCTGAGTTCGAGTATTTATGCACACTGTTGGCCATTTTCAGTATGCCTACAAACCTTCGGTATTTCTATCAGTCATTGCGTAGTGTGTAAATCTACCATAGTCAAGCCTGATATTCTTTTTGTTGGCTTACTTCTCCCTTTTATTAATTAACTGAAAATGATCGCAATGTAAACTAAGCTTCAACCTAAATCTACATCCAAAAGTTCAATTTCGCTGTATACCAAGATGTTTGCCATTATAGTGCTTCTATTGGACAATTGACATAGACTTTCGCATTCTATATCAGGTTTACATACAGAAATATTCATTTTTCGCTTTGATGATATATGGGTAACGAGAAGATAGTTCTACAATGACACATTCACATTCTCCTTCATTCAAATTATAACATTCCTTCGATAAAACTAATCACCCAGGCTTCTAATTCAAATGTAATAGTCATATCCCTGTAAAAAATGAATTATTTTAAGATCTATGCAAGAGTCGTATGAAATACGCCTATGCAATTATGTTCAGCACGAATGTAATCAAGTATTTAACTCTACGATTCAGATCACTATCACGCTTATTTTAACAACAGTCTTATTTCCTTTTGTGAAAAAGTCAGATGCATGTGAAAGCATTTAGAACACAGCTGTTTTATGAAACATAATTATTAAAGCGTGCTCAAGAAAACAGCAAGAGAAGCGAACTTTCCATTCCAACCAGTTTCACAGATCATAACACATGTTCACATGCCGGTTCTTTCTTCCTACTCCAGATTGTAAGAAATATTGAGACTTTTTTATGTACGATTTAGAGCAGCTCCATCATATTTGACACTTTGATCGATAAAAAACAACATTCAAAGTCTTACCAGTTAGAGGAGAGTCTGTTAAAATGCTTCCTTTTTGTCATCAAAATATTTCAATCATGTGTTCCATTCCTTTTCAAAAGAGATCTACCTAAATATCCTCTGATTACCTTAACTATGTTTTATGAAGGCCGATTCCTCGAGGACACTGAACATCATGGCGAAGCAATTGGGAATATTTGGGATGATTATCCAGTTCCTATACCGTCCTCTGATAAATTTAAAAAAGTTTATGGCTTGCATGAAAGTGCTTCCTACACCAGATGCACAAATTGTCGAGCAAAAAAATATGTTTCATGTAGGTCTTGTAGCGATGGTCTAATCAAGTATGATTCATATGATTACTTCGAATAATAACTTAATCGTATACTATAATTGTAGTAACAGAACACAAATTTGTTCTAATTGCAAAGGTACCGGGAAGGTACGCTGTCCCGATTGCAAGGGATATGGAGGCTTTCGTCACCTACCAACATTAACTATTAAATGGTTTACTCGAAAATCTACATGGCTTTATCAAAACTCATTTCTACATCAAAAAAGAATTCGCAAAGGACAGCGAACAACTATCTGGTCAGTGAAACAGATATCATGGTCGAAAGGGTCGTCCATAGAGAACTGTGTTCAGCCTATAGATGAAGAAACTCTTGATGTTCCTCTGAGGGCAAATATTATCAAAGACTACCATGAAAAACATCTTGGCCCTATGAGAAATGAAAATAATGCAATGAGACGCTTAGAATGTTCTGTAGAGAAAATGAATTTCAAAGAAATTTGCTATACAATGGGAGAAAATTATGTGAATCAACGAGATCCAAAATTAGGTATGATTTTTCATCGGAATATTCTTCAAATCATACGATTATTTGCTTTCATAGAAAACACTTTTCGATTTTGTCAATATCCTGGCCTTCAAGGGCAAGATTTAATCTATGAAAATGATTATCCACTCAACTGCTGTGGTTGTTTTGGAGAAAAAGTAGCTTGCTATTCGTCGTGTTGTACTATTCTCTAAAATTAAGTGACCAAATTTACATCAATACTTATTATGTGAAAGATCATTGATTGAAATACTGCAAACAGTGACTTTGATTATGTCCGCTTCTTATTTTATATAAATTTTTATCTTAAGAACCAATATTTTTTATGGTCTTCATAGCACGACGGATGCTTACTATTTGAGAGTGTGGATGTGAGCGTGAGATATAGTAAGCTTTGCATGAGTATCGGTTAAAATCTCTATCAGTTCAATTTTTACAGATGTCGTATCAATATGACAGAGCTTAAGAATTTGCATCTGCTAACACTCATTATCAAAAGAACATGCCAAAGTGAGGAACAATTGCTTTTTGTACTAACGACTATCATCAGAAACTTCATATTACGCATTGTTTGTCTAATATCATAGATTTAACTGGTTATCTTCAAATTGAACTCATTATTAGACATACTTTTTATCGTAAGTAGTACGCGTCAAGAGAAAGCCCAGCAATAGAACTGTTTGTGAGAAATAAAACTCAATATAGAGGTTTCTATCGATTAAAACGAGAGCATCATGCATCATTGAGACATTCTGATCTCGTATCTGCTCATACTATGATCCAAAACCGTCTGAGTTTAATAATAAAGCATCATCAGATAACTGAAGAAGTAAACAAGAATTCTGAAGAAAATACATTCGATAAAATAATTATTAATGAACCATCAATAGCTTTCGATATCTTCAACTCAATTTTAGCACAAGGATCATTTTATAATTTGAATAAATAGTCCCTCCAGTTTTCGGGTGTGTGGTGTGTGTGGATGCATTTTTTATCACACATACACAGCCACCCAATCGCCCCCACCTCATCCACATCCGAATGCACAGATTTAATTAGTCCGAAACGGATGAGCGATTTACCATTCACTAATTTTTCTAGATGAATATTTCTCTACATAATGCTTTTATATTGCACCAGAACACAGTTCAATTGAAACTATTGTCACTCCCATACCTATTCAAGAATTTACAATATGCTTGACATGTTTGGTTTGGTTTTAATGACAACATATATTGTCAATAAATAATACTGTCGAAGAAGCATGTGAGGAGACGGACATGCTACTTAGTTGAGCTGTCATCAAGGTATCGTAGAACTTGAAAGTATCAATTTTAATGAAAAGAATGGGTGACCGCTCACTTCGGTACATGACATTTCGTCCCGTTCAATTCGCCCCACACGATTCGTCCCAATTACACTTCGTCCCATTACATTTCGTCCCCTTACATTTCGTCCCAATTACATTTTGTCCTAATTACATTTCGTCCCCTTACAATTCATCCCAAGTTCATTTTGTCCCCTTACATTTCGTTCCAATTACAATTCGTCTCATATCTTTGCTAAGATCAACTTTTAGTTATTTTAATTAGATGTCGTGTAAATACTTATCGTCGCGTCTATTAATCATCGCGATAATAAACAACCAATGAACAATGAATATATTCCTTTTTTTCTATTCTACATATTTATCGAGATTAATTTTCTATTTGTCATTCAACCACGTGCGCTCGTAGTTATTGGCATTTTGTACAAATTTGTACAAATAGTATAAACAAAAATATGAATACTATTGAGGTATGAAAGAGTTCTCGAGGAAATTCAATGGTATATTTTTCAGAATATTTGTACACTCAACATCGAATAACAGAAGAAAAACGTATATTTCGTTGCGAAGATCCAAATTGTAGAAGTAAGTGTAAATCGTTAAATCTAATCTTTTAACTTTGCTTGATATTATTTTTTGGTCGTTGTCAAACGAATATTCAGATGGAAGTATTACTCAAAGAACCATCTGAACATTCTCATGTACCTGATCCAGATCGGCTGCACCTCATTCGACTTAAAAATGAAATTAAAAGTCGTGGTGCATCATCAGATGAAGGAGCTAGTACGATACTATTTGATGTATTACGGACAATTCCATTAACTATAAATACTGATTTACCTACAAATGACGCATTGTTGCAAACGATTCGATTTAACGACCAGCAATGCAACTTGATCATAATGGTCGTTTACCTTTAATATTACGACAAACTGATCGAGGAGAAAGTTTTATTCTATATGAAGATGATTCTATGGTAATATTCACATGTGATAAGGACTTATCAGTTTTAAAGCAGTTAAATTTATTAAAATAAACTTTATCTCATATTGCTATACTGAGAATGAATAGTTACAATATGGGACGAAATGTAAGGAGACAAAATAAAATTGTGACGAATTGTAAGGGGGCAAATTGAAAAGGGACGAAATGTAATTGGGACAAAATGTAATAGGGACGAAATGTAAGGGGACGAAATCTAATGGGACGAAATGTAATTGGGACGAATTGAATGGGACGAAAAGTAACGGGATGAAAAGTAGGGGACGAAGTGTAGGGGTACCAAAGAATGTGCTATTCACTAGAGAAATTTTAATTGCAAATCAAATTAAAGAAAAGATTACACTTAAGCTCATGTTCGAAATACGACAACAATACAGTCATGTACGAAATTTGTATGCTAACCATAAGATCATACAAAGAATCGAAGGAATCATTGTACAGAATGGAGACAATCTTCGTACTGTACTTTTGCGTGCAATGTACTGTGATAAAATACGATCTATTTTCGTTCTCGACTTCCACTGCTTATATGACTATATAGATTCTTTGCTTTATTGTAAGTATACAGAGAAAAATCGAACCCTAAGCAGCATCCATTATGATCCTCTAGAAGTGCTCAAATTTCTATCTAACGAAACGTTTTAGAAAATATTCATCCGGAAAGACTATAAAATGAAAAAAAAATGTGGGCTTGCATGGATGGTAGACTGACACCCTCTAGGTGAACAATATTACGGTGATTTTATTGAATCAAATAGAATATCTAGATAGTTCATCGTTTATACTTACTAAATAACAAAAATAAGGTAATTATTGCATTTCTATCTTTTAATTTTTTTTTCAACTTTCTATGGTCTCCGTTCAAATATTAGTATTATACCATACGAAGGAAAATTTATTCTCCTATATAGTTCAAACTTTTTAAAGCATATTTCGACAAATATTTCGTTATGATATGATTTTTGATTTTTTTCGCGTTGACATTATGCTCATTGACGTTTTTGTGATAAAAATAATATTTGTTTTAATTCGTGATCGTTGATGGCATCCTTCATACGTGTTTCTTCTTTTCTTGCTTAACCAGATACTTACCTCTACGTTCTGTCGATTATTGTTTTTTAAAACCATATTTTTGCTGATTGCATTCTTATCATCAAAACATTTATACTCTATGATAAAGGACTATCACCACTCTCCGTCAAGGTATTACTTGTAATTATTGCAAGTAAAGAAAGCAAAAGAAATGTGCCATCGTCGAGCATGATGAAAACAACTGATAAAAAAAAACCAAAGCATAAAAAGAAGCGTTTAACAAAAGATTTTTTTTCACCTATTCTTTAACACGAAAAAAATGTTCGTATTTGTCACTCTTCTTGTCTGTCTGGTAACATTGATAATAGTATATTTATGGACGGTTAAATCTCGATATACTTATTTTCAACAACGAGGTATTCCTTGTCCTCCGTTTTGCTTTTTTTTCGGTCATTTCAAAACTATTTGGTCAATTCCTTTAAAAACTCATCAATGGCAACAATGGACTCGTCAATTTGGATCAATTTATGGTTTATACGAAGGTAGTCGTCCAATATATATTGTTTCCGATGCTGATTTTCTTCAAGAAGTATTCACTAAACAATTTTCATCATTTCATTCACGACATTTACCATTCGTTCTTCGAGAAGCAAGCAAAAACAAACCTAGTCTATTTAGTGCTATTGGAGCAACTTGGCATCGTCAAAGACAGGTTATTAATCCAGCATTTACATCACTGAAATTGAAATTGATGGCACCGATGGTGCACGATTGTGTTGATTCTTTAATGAAAAAAATAGCAGAATATTGCGAAAAAGAAGAACAATTAGATATTTACACGCTCTATAAACGATTGACAATGGACGTGATGTGTGAGTATCATTTGAATGTACACGAAAAAGATTCTTCTGTATATCTATTTAAATTTTGAAAAAAGGTCATTGTGTATTCGGTGTTGATACAGACATACAAAACGATATCGACAATGAATATTTTAAAAAAGCTGAAGAAACTGTAGCATACAATTTCGATAAAAACGCTATGGTTCGATTAAGTCAACTGATGCCGTCATTTATTCCGTTACTTGGTTATATTATGACTGGACAAATATTACTGGAACGTATCGCAAACAAATTCATTCGAAATATTGAAGAGATGCCGCGATTCTGGCTTATGAAACGTCTCAAATATTTAATCGATGTACGCACATCATCTTCTGACAAAGAAAATAAGAAACGACGAGTCGATCTTCTTCAATTGATGCTTGATGTTGCCACACAAAATGAAATCATGGTTAGTCTATTCGTTTAATCACAGCGAAAACAATTTAACATTTTAGGAACATACTGATTCTGATGTCATGTCGAAATTGATTCATTATGACGAAGTAAGTCATAATATGTTATCACTTATGATTGCTGGCTATGAAACAACAGCAACAACACTAGCTTATAGTACATACGTTTTGGCTAAAGAACCTCTTGTTCAAAAAAAACTTCAAGATGAAATAGATAATTATGATGAGAACAAGAATGAATATGATCAAGTTCATAATATGATCTATCTCGATTGGTTCATACGTGAAGTTTTACGAATGTTTCCTGCTGCACCTCAAGCTACGACAAGGGAATGCAATACTACTACTGTTGTTTGTGGTCATACGATAGATGAAGGTGAGATTTCTATTAATAAAATCTATTTTATTCATATTTTCATATTATTTAAAGGCTGTGTCATTCAACCGGATGTCTTGTCTGTTCACTATGATCCTGATTTATGGGGCCCTGAAGATCCAAATATATTCCTACCTGAACGACACTCAACTCCAAGACATCCTGCTGCTTTTATGCCGTTTGGTCTAGGTCCTCGTAATTGTATTGGGAAACGATTTGCTTTAATGGAAATCAAAATGTGTTTTGCACGTCTACTTCGACAATATTCAATTCATCCCGGTGATAAAATGGAAGAAAAATTCGAGCTAAAAGATACATCTTTTATTCTTCATCCAAAAACTGTTTATGTGAAAATTGTAAAACGCTCATAATCACTCAAATATAAGAATTTATTTAGATAGGATATTTCATTTTCTTAAAAAACATTAAGTGATAAATATTATGATTAGCATTGATAGTGAGATCATGAACCAATGGTTCTTCAATCGTGTTTATGCATTGAAACCACAATGACAGATCATTTAAGAACTAATGGCGAACTAAGCAGTTCGACCATGTAGCTATCATCGTATTACCATGAATAAATGTTACCACGATGTCTTTTAACAAGCCTAACAAATATATGAGTGCAGAAAACAACTAAAACCTTTAAATCGACAGTTACCAAACAAAATCAGTTCAAGTTTTTCAAGGACAATTCCAATGGTTTGTAAAATTTTATAATAAGTAGTAGTAACGAATTGAAAAAAACAATATTAATGGTTGCTGCCTCTACTATATAATTAAATCAAAAACCTTTCAAAAGTATGTAAGATATATTTTTTTAAATCTTGTGAACGAATGATCTGTTTCCTCACTAAGTTCTGTGACAGAATTTATGAGGCATTTTTATGAACGGAATTTTTTTCAATTTTAAGAGTGTTTTTCTCGAAAGTTCTTTCCCGATTTTTTCCTGGTTTAAAATCTACTCTCATAATACAGCTACTTGTTTTGTTTATTAATAAAACTATACATGTATTCAGAGTAAAGTGGCACTTTTGCCATAAAACTAACAAATTTTAAATATAGTCTGTCTTCATGTCACATTAACCAAGATGATTGAAATTCAACATTTCAGCAGAGTTTATTTGTCCTTTTTTTTTAGCAATGGTTTTAATGGGGCTCATCGAATTGTTCTTAAGGAACTCTATATTTCTATCCACACACGTCGACAGAATCAGTAAAAGTTCTGCTGAAATTTTCAACTGCAAACATCTGACATTTACTGTAAATATCTTCAAATTCGAATACCTTGGTCGATGCATGTCAATATCATCCTATATATTTTTTAATTTCCATGTTCCATAGCATTCCTCGCATAGAAAAAACTTGCAACAAGTATTTATTAAATGATAAAAATATTTGATGCAATAAGAACACAAAGATATGAAAGGAACGCCATAAGTATAACACTTTTAAAAAAATATCATGATAATAAAATCGATATAGAAAATGCTTCATCTATATGAAGTATTTGTTATAAAACAAACGAACAACAATTGCAATATTATAAACTATTGTAGGGTGTGGGTGGGTGTGGGT
>CAJNOP010003826.1:0-11888 GCA_905250075.1 Rotaria sp. Silwood1 | reverse complement strand
AGTTGATTTCGCTACATCTTATGTTCATACAACGTATTTATTTTGATGTATATATTCTGAATTATCGTACGAGCTTCATTAGCAGTGGCTGTAAATCTGTCAAGTTTTCATCGGCACTAAGTACAATTTTCGCGAATATAATTATATGTTGAGAATGGTGTAAACATAAAGCTATTAGTAGCTTCACCCTAGGTGAACTCTACCTAAAGTAGCAGAATTGAAATATGTTGTATTATTGATGTACAGAAAGTCGTCTGCATGTTGTTTAGAACAATCGAGTGTGGAACGTGCAAAATTAACTAAAACCTATGTCTCAGAAAATCTTACCTCGTTTAAAGTAGCATCACTCTCATTATTGCAATCCAAAACTCAGTGTCCTCAGATGTTTTTGATATCTGAACGACAGCAAGAACTATCAATCTGATGATTTTAGCTTTCAAAAGAGTAGTTTAGGAAAAGTACATAAATCAAAAACAATTACATTAGCGTAAGCCAAGTGATTATCTAAAACGGTAGATTTTTGTATTGAAAATTATTCTAATTTGAACCTTCACAAAGCCCACCTTGGTGACTTCATCTGTCGAGTTGTTGAATGTTTTTACAGGCAAACTCGATTTATGGCACAGGAACAAGCCATTTAAAGTCCATGAATTTCGATATTTTTAGTGTCATTGAATGAAGATGAAAAAAAAACATTTAACTTACCTAAGTCTATGTATTAAATTATTCAATATCATTTCAGATTATATAAATGTTTTTATGTCTTTCCTTTAATTGTCATACAACCAAAGACAAAAAAGAAGGTCATGAGGTAGTGATGGTGAAGTTAAATTTTCAAGCGAGTATTCGATAAACCACCACTTTCGGACTTTCATATGTTGTTAGAATAGATTGGTATGTTAAGTTGAAATGAAATTGATCTTGAGTAATAACAATGAGACATGATCCAGAATGCACAAAAAAAATATGAAAGAGATTTTAACTGCAATTAGTCTCTTTAGGTCTATATAGATAACTGTCTATTAAAAATTACTTATAATTAATTCTACTTCACGAAAGAAAAATTTGCTTAAAGTGTATTTCTTAACTAGCAACACAAACTATCTCAACATAGTACGATTCAATGTTTTGAAAACTTTTTTGTAAGATTCAGAATAACATTTTCTTATACAAATCTTTCCTAATTTATATTGATTTGATTGTTGTTCCAAAAGAATATCAACCATATATGTTTTTTCACGCAAACTAATCATATATTATCAGTGTTTTTGCAATTTTTTTTACCACTTTGATATTAAAGATTTATTTTCTTTCCAAAGAAAATCGTTTGTTTCATCTATGTTCTTTTTGAAATTGATTTTTCAAATTTCATAACAAAGTATTTTCCATGAAATTAGAGAAAACATAAAGACGAAAGAATTTGAAATGGTTATAATAAACTAATTTCCTTCGAATAATTGTTTGGAATGAACTAGTTTCATTGAATTCTTATCGGTGTAAATTATCTCGATTCAAACACTTGTAAACTGTTTGCAAGATGAAGATGCTGTCCGAAATAGATCTATTATACTCTTAAGATATTGAAAAATCTCTATATGTCGGTAATAAATATTTAAAACAAGAAAATATTTTTTTTACTGTTCTATTAATCAGTCAAGTCTGTCGAATTAGAAATGTTTCAATTCATAGGCAATCTTATATATGACAGTATTTCTTTTGTGTTAAAAAAATATTCCTTTTACTTAAAAAAAGTTCTGTTGAAAAAGAAAACTCTTGATGGTAGAGCTTTGCCTACATTCAATGTGTTTTATTTTGCGAAAAATACTCTATCACTATTTTTAAATCGTTATAGTTCATGTTAGTGATGAGTTCGAACGCCAAAAAATGTTTCTAATTCGACCGCTTTCAGTCCATATATTTCAAAAAACTATATTTCTTAGATTAATTGATAAGGAAGGCTTTTGGCACACTGTAAAATTCATAGGTTGAAAGAGCAAGCAGGTCTGTCTGTTATTATTGAGAATGGTATAAACGAATCAAATTAAGAAACACAACTGCAGTTGCGACAAGAATAAAAAGGAATCCATTTTACCCACTTAGTATGCATCGAACAAGTGTGCCAATGAGATTTCTATGTGATGACGTTTAACTCCAAGTATTTGAATATCTCACTCTACATGAAATTTATGATGCATTTCATTAGTATACACTGATTAATTTCGATGATCTCGTCACAGTATAAGAGAGTAGTAGAAGGGTTAAGTTGGGCGTCAACAACAATGATTTACAAAACTTTTTCAGCTTGATTCTTTCATATATTAATACTAATCATATTGTTTCATCAACTACAAACACCAGCCATGTGGTTGTCATACTCGATCATTTTCCATACATTCGTAAAGTTACATTTATCGATTTTCAATCAAATCAAGCATGTCTTCTGCATCTAAATCACTTACAATATCTTGAATGTATTTCTACGAAAAATTTGCACGGATATCCCAAGTGATGTTGCTCTCAATCGTATTCTTTCACATGAATATGTATCCACTTTGACCAAAAGGCTCCATTTTAAGTCAGCTAATAATACATTGATTTTTGTCTAGATTGGTTTCTTGTCTCCCTTTATTGATTGTTTGCTATGCAGATTACGTTGAAGCAGATTCTTAACTAGTCGTGATCGATATGCTAATGTGGCACTCCTAATTCTTAATGCACGTGATCTTCGCGTATTAGAATTTGTTGCGTAAGATATTGACATTTATCAAATCATCGAACTGGTTGAATTTATGCCGAATCTTATACAATGTCAATGACGTGGAACATACAATTATGACCGTCGAACACAGTTGCTAACATGCGAAACATGAAAACTAATAATTGAAAATTGTTGTGCCAGTCAAATTGAAAAATTGCTAATTGAAATATTAAGGAAAGAAAGAAAAATATCGGCAATACTCTGAACTTGACCATACTATTGATTATTTCCAACAAGTTAATTTGATATACGAAACGATCAAGCTCAATCATTGTCAAGGATATCGGACAATAAAGGGTATACTGTATCATTGAAGATTTTTCCGTTAGGTGTATAAAATATAGAATGTTGATGGATACGGATGTAGTTTTGAAGATAGAAAAATAAATGTTAGTGGCGTTTGAATTTAGACATTTGAATTGGTCAATATCAAGTATATGGAAACTAGTTACAGCCTTTGCGATACGTATCCTAGACTTCATGCCCAAATTCATTCGCTCATCCACAATTCCAATAGACAAAAAAAAACAAATTCATTCAAAAATCATAGTAATGCTTTATTATAAATAATCTAGCTTAATTTTTTGCTAAAACTTACTATTTTGAAAAATCACTTGAAGAAATAATTCTTCTATTTTTGAAGATTTTGATCGATTATAAATTTCAAATTCGACTTGAGTCTCTATCTTATGAAAGCTAATTGAGAAGCTTTCAAATGATTATAATTAGTTGTTGATAATTGAATCATATTTATATTACCTGAAGTTTAATATAATGTTATCACTTCATTCGAATTAGAAGCCTTTTATAGAAATAGGAGAATGATTGCTTGATTCGAATTAACTTAATTAAATTGCTGGAAAAATCATATATATACCGATATTCATCAGAGCCTTGCGTATTGAGATTTGAATGTGTATAAAACATACTCACACTCACGTCCACGTCCTATCAAAGCGATTAGAACGGTGAATGCCTAATCATTTTCTTACAAGTCCAGCATTATCTGCTCATTTTTCATCTAAGACTTGACCATTGGATAGGGAAAGTTATTTCTCTTTGAGCATACATACAGCCTACCTTGTGAGGTTACTCTGTCTAGTAAGTGAACGTTTTTTCAGAAATTCTAATATCTGCAATAGAATTTACATCACTCTACAACAACTCTCGATAGAGAGAATTCGTCCACTTTATTAATGTCCACAAAAAAAAAACAGGATGCTAATTTAAACAAGTACAAATCATAACCGATAAGAAAAAAATAATTTATTAAGTCGCATGTATTAAAATGTTGAAAATCATTTCAATTTGTACAAATGTTTTTGTCTCTTTCTTGATATTATCATATAACGAAAGACAAAAAAGAAGGTCATGACGTCGTGATGGTGAAGTTAAGTTTTGTGGTAATTTTCGATAAACCATCACTTTCGGACCTCCATATGTTGTTAGAATAGATTAATATATTAAGTTGAAATGAAATTGATATTCAGTAATAACGTTTTGACGTAACATCAAACGCAAAACAAAAAATTTTTCTTTCGAGAAACACTTTATATTTACATATATGTTATATTCTTTAAGTAATTACTCAACAATGAGAAAGCTCTTTTTTTTAATATGAATAACAATCGTTTATGAAAAAGAGAGTGAAGTTCGATAAGTTTGAGCTATAACAGAATACAACGTGATCTATACATTCATATTACTTTAATAAAACTTTCATTTTTTGAATTCTATTGAGCTCATTTTATGAATTTTCGGCATATTCTTGATGACATCAATGATAATTGATTTGTACGTTTTACTCTTGTTCTTAGATTTTTATGATAGTTTTTACGTGATCCTAAATAGCATTCTGCTACGATTGATATTAAAAAGACCTGTAACTATGATTCATCTTCTTAGATAGAGATAATTATCTATTGAATCTATTTGTCATCATCAATATCTCATGGAAGAAAAATTTACCTAAAATAAATAAATCATTTTCTCGTAACTAGCAAACTAAAATACTTTCTTCTGAAGTACTACTATTTGAACATTGACAATATGGAATAGATGTGAAAAAGTTTTTCTTAAGCATCATGACAACATTTCATTTGAATGCATTGATACTAATTGATCGTGATCAGATTTTTGTTCCATCATGATATAATAGATTTGACATGCTTTCAAAAGCATTGGCAGTCTGCTTTATTACAGCGAACGACAATGATAATTTTATATTGAAGTATATTAATCGTATTTCCAACAAAATAAAAATAGAAACAATAATTAAGATTTCGAGTGAAAAGTATTTGAAAGAAAACAATGTTTGCGCTTTAGGAACTAATGAACATGAATAGAACTATAAAATCAACATGTTTGTGGATTCTTTGTTTTTTTTGATATAGCAGATTTACTGTATTTTGAAGATAATCATTCGTTTGATTTGATATTTTTTTGAAATCGTTTTATTTATAATGCACAACTAATAAATAAATTTCCTTGATATCATTGTTCAAAATAAACTGGTCTCTTAAAACTCTGATCAATATAAATAACTTGATTCAAACATTTGAAAATTATTCACAAGAAAAATATGAAATCAGAAAACGATCTATTATGCTTTTAAAATATAGTTATCTATGTTGATCTTATCTGCACACCTAATATATCATATAGCCTTGCATTTTGTACAGAAATGTTTGCTCTTTTAGCTTACATATATTTTCAAATGATATGCGACAGGATTTTATTATTAATTAATTTAGAAACACAATGACTGGAATCATATTAGTTCCGCAAATGTGGTCATAGTCATTACATTTGTGAAATCAATTGATAATCAAAATCTCTTGCGAACTCCTAAATAAATTTGCTGAAAGAGTGTTGATGTGGCTACGTATGTAGGAAAGATTATCAGCCACTTTCACACCCGCAGAACTTACCACTAAAATGATAAGTTTTTCGAATAGAGAACAGTTCCCGAAAAAATTTTCCGACTGTCAAAATAAAAAAAAACATTTTTCTGAAAATATATTTGTCGAAAAATAGTCAAGAGTGAAATAAGGTTACGATGCACTCAAAATAATACTATATCGGAGATAAATTAGTTTTATTGATTATTGAATAATACAGACAGTCTTGACTTTTGATCATTTCAGACATGATTTATCACAACTGAAGCAATGCTTTAAAGTTTTCATATTAGATACGAATCACTTTTCTTATGAAATATTAGTTATTGCCTTAAACCGTGATGTAACCAAGGAGTGTCAGCTGAAGATTTGAAGGTTAGAATGCGAGTGATAGGTTAGTTATAGGGTTAGCATGATAACGAACTTTTCTATGTTTGTACCTTGCTTTGACTGGTGTCATTGCAACATGGCAAATAATTTGTTATGTGTATCAAGAAGAAAAAAAACAAAGGTTAAGCTAAACAGCGACGTAAACAGACTAAATGGTCTAATATTATCCGTATCTGGAAGATAAAATCTTTGTTAGCTAAATTTTTATATTAGAAAGTTTTCATGTAGATAACAATTATTTCTCGTTATTGACGATCTTGCGTCATATTTTCTGTTTTTTAAAATCATTTTATCTACATAAAATAAATCGAGCTTACAAAATATTTAATCAATTCATTACGACTAAAAACATTGCATACAAAAAAGAGTAGAAATAAATATGCTTAACATAGTTGTTGATATTTGATTTTTGAAATAAAGTAAATATAGTAGTTTTCCAGTCAGTTACTGAACTTCTCTAAGTAAAATTTTTCCCTCTGTTCTATTACAAGCTGTCTAAATAAGAGAACATTGGTTTATTCATTCATTTCTATGTCAAAATAATTTGAGAATAGCTTTTCAACCAATATGCATCAGAAATCTGTCTAGTCAAAGTCATTTGCAGTCATTTACTCTGAGTCATTTTGTATTTTTAATTTAATTTATGTAATTTCTAATGACACATATCAAAACATTTAGAGTCATTTTATTTTGTAGTCGTGTGGTTCGACGAATACAGCAACATCGCATTGCTTTCTTTCTTTTGTTTTTTCTGATATTAGAAGTAAAACATTAGAAAATAACTTTTTCCTTTCATGTATAGTATGTATTGACATCACAATGATGACGATGATTAAGAATAAGCGACTATTAGCTTTTCTAGTTATGAGATTTCTTCGCTTAATTATCACTTAGACGGACAAACTATGTACATAATCCAATTTGAAAAAGTTGAAATAACTAGAATCAATCATTTTTGTCTAAAGTAGAGTTTCAGTAGTTAAATTTAATCATATTCATTGAATATTACAAAGATTTGAAGAAGTATTTAATTTCTAACATAATCGTCTGATTCTATTCTACATAAAAGGCATCTGACTATTATTTGAATAATTTTTGTATCGAAACAATGATGGTGATTGGAGATTGTTGTTTATTTAAAAGTGTAACTTTGAAAAATATTTTTTTGCAAAATTAAACAAATCAGTCGCATATATAAATACTATAATCTTAAAAGTTATGCTACAGTTCATATTGTTATTGAATTTATGTTATTTGTCAATGGATTAGAATATCCAATTGATATGCTATGCAATCGATCGAATTGTAAAATTCTATCGTATATGATATTCATACATAATGAACTTTACTTTACATATCAGCACTGAATCTCAATTCTGAGAAATGCTTTCTATAATACTATAATTTCTGAATCATCATCCATACTAATAAAAAAAACAAATAATGTACATACTTACATATATCAAAATGGTCAAACAAATTTTAGATTGTTATAATTGTTTATTGTCTCTTTTCTTTGGTTTTTATATAACTAAAGAAAAAAAGGAGGTCTTGAGGGAGTGATGGTAGAGTTAGGTGGTTGAATAGTTATCATGATAAACCATTACTTTCGGACCTGAGACAGGTCATGAGAGAGTAATGGTAGAGTTAGGTTGTTGAATAGTTTTCAAGATAAATCACTACTTTCGGACCTCAGAGAAGTCATGAGTGAGTAATGGTGAAGTTAGGTTACAATCATATCAATATTAAAATGAATAGATAAACCATCACTTTCGGACCTCCGTACATTGTTAGAATAGAACTGTATGTTAAGTTGAAATCAAATTGATATTGACTAATAAAGTTTCGACATAACACCGAAGATAAAAAGAAAATTTCCTATGAAAGACATTTCTTCTCTATATGTAGATGTCAGATTCTTTCAGTAATTACTCAACATCAAATATGCTTTAGTGTTGACAGCATGTGTGTTTATGAGTATGAAGAAGAGGTTTGAGAATAATGGGTTATCATAGAATATATCATGATTCATAATTTCATATCACTTAAATAAAACCATAATTTTTCGAATTAAAAAGAGGTTATTTTATAAATGTGTTATACCAGAGTTTTAATTCTTTTTCATTTTGCTTGGTTGCGATTGAAGAGAAGACCAACACACCCCACAGTCAACTAAGTCAAATGGAATGATATCAAACAAAGTGTTGCCTTCGATAAACGATGACTTTAAATACCTATAGATCCTTGTAGTTTTTCTTATAATTCTACTACTCTAGATTTGTAACCATTAGAAATGGTGATCAGTAGGGGTGTCGAATTAGCATTAGAATTGCATTAATTAATACTTTTTTTAATGCTTTTGTATTAAAATTAAAAAATTAACTTAATGCTTTTGCATTAGTGTTAATTTTGTATTAAGAAAATGCTAATATCTATCATGATCGTGCAATTCGTTTATAGAACTGACATTATAGTTTTACCAGCAGCTTCTCTATAGTGGAATTCTCTTTGTAACATTTCTATACAGAGAAAATGTCGTGTATGCACCAGGATGACATACATGTACATTTATAGTTCTTCAGAAAGCATAAATATTATTATCAGATATCGAGGGTGAGGGTATGAGTCGGCTGTGGATGTGGGTGCGGGTCATATGTTCATTCGCATCCATACCCCACACTCACACCCTAGATCTCTCACTTTGGCTATTTCTTTAAAGAAATCTCTTCGAAATTACACCATTCGTGTACTTTTGTACTTGAACGAAAAATACAAGAAAGTCAAGTGACAATGATGTCAAAGTGGCAAGGTTTGAGACAATGTATTACATTCATTTGACTTGTGCATCTTATCGCTTTTTAAACTTTCATAAGATTTTATTACCATTTCAATCAAAGAACAATTATGAGAACATATTCATTGCAAGTTACAAATTGGTCGATGTATTCTGTCAATTCCATCCAACTGTATAATTTCTTGCTTACGTAAGTTTCACTCAAATATGGCTTAACTTCTTTGTATTCTCAAAGCTTTTATCAAGGACGTTTAGTTCAGATAGTTGATTTATGATGATGTGCATATGATAATATTTTGTAATTATATACACTAAGTAATGCATATTATTGTTCAGATAACTATGCTATTCTACCAACTTCAAATATCATTCAAAAACAAGACAATCCCTCGAGTCGTTTTGAATTTGAACACATTCATCAGGACGTAGATGTGGGAGTCAGTTGAAAGAAAAAAAACCCACACTCACACACATATATACACACAAATACATAATCGCATCTTCATATCAACGCGTTCACACCCTTCACGCCAACATTCTCAGCCACACTCCAAACCTATGCAAACCCTCACATCTTCACAAACACCCACATTTGAACACACACTCATAATAGCAGTCCAGACCTTATCTGTCTTAGGTTGTTCAGAAATCTCATTTCGCTAAAAACTAAACCTGTCTACTAGATTTGTCACTCAATGCATTTGTGGATATTAATTAAGACATCTATCCTAAAGTTTATATTCTTAGTGGATACTTTATGTAATAGCATCGCACGTTTAGCATTTATTTTTACTTTACCTCTGTCTTCGTATTGAAACGAATATATTTTTATATTATATCGATCGTATATAACGACAGTCATGTTCTATGCCTTCCATTAATAATGTAAAGAGTGATTCACAACTTGAAGAAAAATCATCGAAAGATTGTTGAAGCGAAATGGCGCAAACAAAAACAGAGAAATGACTCAAACTTTCATTCGAGTGTCAGTATGCTTTTTTTCTTCAGTGCTATTGACACAAACAGCAAGAAGCAAGAAACAGAAACAACTAATAAAATTGAATTGGAAGGTATAGGTATCGCACGAGTCATCTATGTTGTCGTTGATTCAACACGAGCGTCACCAATCATTGTTTAAAAGTCTTTGGTGAAATTATATTCGTCATTTTATTTCCATTGTTTCTTCTATTCATTTCAACATTCGAATAATGAGTAAGTTTATGTTAGATATTTCTAGAGTGATAATCAAGAATCGTTCAAATTAAGTTTTTAATAAAAAAATATATTTCATACAACTAATTTAATTATCTTTGCGAGCTTTAATGAATAATGAACAACAAATTGTAGTTAAGGGGGTCCCCCTTAGAAAATCCAATTTTTCAAAGAAATATGGAAGTTGAGTTTTTATCATAGGAAGATGCAGCGAAGCTTCCTCTTTCAGAATATATATGGCTTTTTGGAAAATGATCAGATTTTCAAAGACTTATCACATGAAACTTGGAGTCTACCACCATATTTTCCGAGAAATTTTCGTGGTTTTTAAAGATTTTCAGTTTTGGAAAAAATGCGATGCCACTTGCATTAGCATTGAGTAGAACATTTTGATATTACCCAGCATGACAGATGACGCTAGCTTACTGCATCTGTTACGCGCTTTAAAAAAGTCCTAGGAAGTATGTTGGAAATATGCCATTTTAATATGATTTTTTTTGATTTAAATGAAAAAAATTCATTTCTAAGACTTCTTTCTCGTTTTTCTCAGAACATGGTTTTCAGTCAGAAAAATTGAGATAACTCACGCACGGTTCAAGGTATAATACATATTATTTTTTTTTTTTTGTTTTAAAGGTCTCAATGAGAGGAAACTTTTCATCAACCAGTTTTTTTAAAACCGATTCTTGGGCTGAGAAAAGTGGAATTTACTGTCGTCAGATCGCTGTTTTTTATGCTTTTTTAAAGACATGCTTACTAAAATACTCATAAAAAATGCACAATACGGAATTTAAAAATTCTGGTTGATGAAAAGTTGCGTACTGACATTGGCTTTAATTTGAAACCACCCCGAGCTCTATACCTCGTACTGCGACAAACTTATCCAGATTCTCCTGAAGGTCAAAAATGGCCTACGAATCAGCTGAAACTCCGATCTAGTATGGCCAATCGGGCTGAAATTTTTACCAGAGACGTATCTCTTCAGAATCACTCATTCCTGAAATCTTCAGCTCAAAAGGCCCATTCGAAGTGGGAAATCATTTCTGAGGGGGGCTCCCCTTAAAGGTCACTTTTAATTTTAGGAATATGAAAAATTTAACGAAAGAATAACAGAAAGTTCTTTGGTAAATTTTTGCTGCAAATTACTGAAGTAGAAAAAAAGAGGAGTAATAGAGTTCAATATCAAATAATGAACAAGGAATTTTTAGGATTGATAACATGAGGAATTCTCACATAAATATATATGTAGGGCTCAAGAACAATATGTTCAATTCATCACTCTTATTTTATTTTAAAACAGATTACGGTCGTGGTGGTATTCATCCAGACGGAAATCAACATGGAAACTTCGGTTATCAAGCCGATTACATGAATTCAGCTCCTCCTCCCTACTATAACCCATATGGTGGTCCTCCGAGTCCTCCGAACTATAACCCATATGGTACTCCTCCAGGTCCTTCAAATCCTAACCCATACGGTGGTCCTCCGAACTATAACCCATATGGGACTCCTCCAGCTCTTCAAAACTTCAATCCATACGGAAACCCTTCTGCGTCTCCAAATTATAATACACCTACTCCTTCGAATTATAATGCATATGGTGGCTCTCCTATACCTCCGAACTCCAATCAATACGGAGGTCCTTCTGTACCGCCGACCTATGGTTCATCAGCCCCTTCAAGTTACGGTCCACCGGGTGGCTCTGCTGCTTATCCAAACTTCAATCAATACGCCACTCCTTATTCATCTCCGAATTATGGTTCATATCCTAATCAATATGATAGTAACAGACAACCTCCAAACGCTCATCGTTCGAATGGTAGTGGTTTTATCA
>CAJNOP010003825.1:0-11889 GCA_905250075.1 Rotaria sp. Silwood1 | reverse complement strand
GTAACTATAGGTGATCATTAAATAGCTACAGAAATTCATTAAGTAGCCATAGAATTCATTAAGTAGCTGTAGAGTCATATGTAGAAATAAGAAATCATTAAGTAGCTATAGGAATTCATTTAGTAGCTGTAGGAAATGATTAAGTAGCTACAGAAATTCATTAAGTAGTCATAGAATTCATTAGGTAGCTGTAATTAACAAAATACAGAAGAGTCGTATTAAAAAGTATCTCTTTTGGGAATGAGCCATTCAGACACCCGACAATGTTCCATTTTAGATACGTTCAAACGCGTCAAGTTGCATAGCTTATAGACGTTCAGAGATGTTGTAAGAGTTTAAGCGTGAATACATGTGGCAATAAAAAGAATATCATAGAAGTATTCTAACTCCATTAAAATAGATACTTTTTCTTATATAATCTACTACTTAGACCTTTATTATAAACTTAGATCAATTGGTGTACTTGTAGATTACTACGTACAAAAACACGAAAAAAAAGGATAATCATATGACCAATTGAAAACTTGAAAGAATATTTATTTAAATTACTTTTCTCGAGATATGTATGATAAAGTATTGTTCATAGATGTATGTTTCTGCTTATTATTCTTGTTCAACTAAAATAATCGAAAACCAGTAAGTCTAACTAGTTAAATGGATTAAAAAGTAATATTTTACTTTCAGCTACTGTTTTCTAAACCTAATATTATGACACAGTATTTCCTCTAATCACAACAACACTCCGACGAAGATACAGCACGCTGAACTCATGGACATATTTTCGAATAGACGTAGCTTTCTTTAGGGGTGGGAAGTTACCGTTACCCGGGAGTTACGTTACCGGGTAACTAGTAACTTTTGAGTTACTAGTTACCGAGTAACTAGTAACGCCGGAGTTACCAGTTACCAGGTAACTAGTAACTTCGAAGTTACTAGTTACTTTTGGTAGGTAACTTGTCTAAAAAGTCGAGATATCACTTCCTAATGACTGAATATCATCTATTCATCACTCAATTAAATTACGAGTTACTTGGTAACTAGTAACTCCTATGTGCGTTACTAGTTACTCGGTAACTCGTGAGCTGAATAAGTACTGTAATGATGGTATTCACTCATTAGGAAGCGATATCTCTACTTCTTAGACAAGTTACCTACCAAAAGTAACTAGTAACTCTGAAGTTACTAGTTACCTGGTAACTGGTAACTCCCCACCCCTAGCTTTCTTTTGAAAATAACTGCTAACTAAACTAACTATGTAAGTATATATTCAATTATGTTTCGAAAAGTAATGCATCTGAAAGCACTTCGGCAAATTCAATTCATTGGTAGAACCATTTTGTGAAACATGTGTTATCAACCCTCTTAATTAGAAAGCGTTCTTTAGAAAGAGATAGCTTGTTTTAATCATTAAACGCGATCAGAGGTATAGAATGACATGAATGGGTTCCAACGCATTCTAGAATGAAAATAAAGATGCCGTTGTATGTGTTTTCTCTAGAAATGTTTTCAGACTATGAATTTTCTCTAAACACGTTTAAGAAAGACAGTAATCGATGCATCTCAATGCATTTCTGTCATGCTTCGATTCGAAAACGCGTCAGAATGATGAAATTTGTAACAAAAATGCATCTAGCTGCGTCTGACATGCGTTTTATGGGTGTCGGCCACTTGCCTGCTAGACAGTTGCCCGCCGGACAGATGCCCGCAAGACACTTGCCCGTGCGATACGTGCTCGTAATGGACAATGTTGAGGGTGAGGGTGCGGGCAAGCATCATACGGGCAAGTGTCTTGCGGGGATCTGTCCGGCGAGCATATGTTCTGCGGGCAAGTGGCCTAGATTCGCGTTTTATGGTTACATGGAATGTATTTGAATGATGTACAATGTAATTGACGGACGTATGTATATGGCAAGTAAAAAGCAATGCCTATTATGATCAAGTTCAATTCCCAAGTGAGCAAGAGACGGCCTAACAGACTCGTCTTTTTTCTAGTCATGTCGACCCGTCATGCCCGGTCTTTGTCTCAAAATCGACTATGACATGACTAGTCCGGAATTTTTGGCCGTCATGAACCCCCGTCTAAATTACCTGATTGACGGGCGACATTATACGTGTCTAGTCTAGTCTTTTTTTTGAGAAGGGCTAGTCTAGGACTTGTCTGAAGTCGGTTTATACGAAACATTATTATCTATTGTGCACACTAGTCCTGGACGAGGACTTTTTGAGACAAAGACTAGTCAGGACGGACGACAGCGACGCCCGTCCAAAATGAGTTTAAAACTGAAAAAGTAAAGACGTCAGGGACGGTGCATAGGACAAGTTGCAGTCTTGTGTGTAATGGACGAGTCCAGACTAGTCTAAACAGAAATATGTAAGAATGAAGATTAGGTTCGAACATGCATACAATGTATTACTTACCCATCGCTTAAACCATTGAGCCATATGATCAAGAAATTAGCTTCTACATGGTCATAATCATTCTAAGATGCTCTTTAATACAGTTCAAAGTTTTTTATGTTCACATTTAAATAAAAATTATTTTTTACTGAATACGACATTATTTGGACAACATTAAAAAAATAAATTCAAAAAGATTTGTCTATTTTTTGAAAAAATATCTTTTGATTATCATTATCTAGGAACAATTAGTTGTATTTAAAAAAAATAAATTTTAAATGTAAAAATAAAAAAGCTATTTATACTGAAAAGAAACTATTTTTCCATATGATGGTTTCGTTTTAAATTAAAATGATCCTATCTCAACTAGCAATTAAATTAACTTTGTTTAATTTAAATATATTCTTTAATTTAAAAATATTAGAATATTCATATTTAAAATAAAATAACATAAAATAATGCTATAAACAAATAAAAATTATTCTTCAGTTTTTTTTAAATATAGTACATCTAATAATTTTAAAAAATATAAATTAACATTCCTCGCTACGAGTAAATATTGTTCATTGTACGTACTCCTATCTTTTTTGTTGGTTCCGATATACTCTTACATTTTCAACATATTAAAATACAAAATATAATAAGCTATATGAAGACAGGAATGTACAAAGTATATTATCTATCTCTAACCTCATTGTTAATTATAACAGACTCTCTGATTGTTGTTCTACCTTGAAAAATATTCATAGTATCTTGACGATCGATCTAGTTTTAATATGAAAAATGCATATTATTAATTACCGTAATCATGATATAACGGATCAATCTAGATCATCAATTCAGAAAGATTTGAGTAAAAGAGAGATAATAAAACGATTGTTATTCTATCATCTGGTTCATGGTCTCGATGCATTAAATATTTTCCATTGATTATTTTTAACAAATCATATAGATATTGAAAAGTTTTCTGCTTGCATTCTATCTCTTGTACTATCCATTATTGATCAGTTTAAACGAATTGACAAGATATATTTAGTTCAACGAAAGTGAATTCTTTAGTGTTTTCAGACTAGTCTGACTAGAACAGGTGACATACTCTTTGAAAATGGACTAGTCATGATGAGTGCAGACAACGCTTCGGACTAGTCTTGACTCTATGAAAGACGTTTCAGACTAGTCAAAGTCGTGTGACATCGACTGGTTTCTGATTGTCTAGTGGGTGGATGGGAGTCAATTTTGTATCTTAGACTATATAAATTGACGTCAGTCCATCTCAATGTCCTAGTCTACCGTCAGGATGCCTGTCCTGTTTTGAATACTGTCGGGTTGGGTGTTCGAATCTGTCTTTCATCTTCTTTTTTTAGTCTTCGGACTAGTCTGGACGGGTTCAAAAGACAAAATGGACTAGACATGACTAGGTCCAAGGACTTTCTGGACTAGTCCAGACGTATTTGAAGAACATTTCTCCAATAGGTGACTAGTCATGACGGATGTGCAAGACGTTTCAGACTAGACTTGACGAGCGTTGCGGACATTTTGGACTAGTTATGGACGCCGTCTTTCGTCATTTTTTGCTCACTTGGGTTAGTTTTCGTTTACATTCCTTACTTTTTATGAACAGTCAACTATCTGATTGTTTTCATAACTTAATATACCAAAAATATCTTTTGTGGATCATAATCTACTTAGAAATTCTCATGTGCTGTCGTCAAATATCTATCATAATCATATTGATCAAGAATCTGATTCAGAAAACGATAAAAAAATTACAAGTTCAATAATGAAAACTCTACACAAACAGATAAACTTGAAAGACATGTCGAAAAAGCAAAATTCTATTTTTTTTCTATTTGATCATATGAAATAATAGCATTTTATGAGTGGATTCTATTATCCTGTGAAAAATGTTCCTTCTATGAAATTTCAATTAATTATATTTTGTATGATTTAGTGCTTTTTATAATAAAAATGTTCCTTTTGTGAAGTATTCTTTAGCAATAGGATATATAGACTGTTTTTGTTAAGTATACTGGCATGGAATAATGAAATACGCAGGTGCAAAAAAAAATGGCATCGTACACGATCTTAAACACCGTAATAACGTTGTAAAACGTCGAAAAACGTCGCCGTAATCCGTCATACCAGATTATGGAAGCCAAATTCTGGAAAAACGATTGTCATTTTCTAGTGATCAGAATGGCTCGTAAAACGGTATGACGGATTGCAGCGAAATAAGGCCAAAATTAACCCAATAATTTGTCGTTTTATAGCCGTTTCAGGCCGGATAAGACGCCGTTTCCGACGGTCGGAATGATCGATCTGCGTAAAAGTTTAGGAACTACATAACCAACCTAAAAAGCTTTCTACAAAAATTATATTGTTGAGCGTAATAAGAAATATCACTTTTTTAGGGACATAATAGAAGACTCTCTTGTAACATGCGAACAATAAGGCGAAAGAGAAGACCCAGGATCTTCAAATGTGTCGATGGCTTTCCTTTGTTATTTTGCTTGTATGTGTCATATTATAAGTAATTGTCGTTGTCTTACTCATATTGTGATATCATAAGGACATTGAATAATTGGTTGTTCTCCGATAATATATTATACCATTTTGAAAATATCTACGAATTTAGTTTTTCGTATTTAAGCTATCTAATAAGATTTACTTAATAAAGAATTTCATAATTTTTTTTATTGACTTGATCCTTATTTATTGATGTTCATTGTTATGAAATGTACAACAAATAAACATAACCTATGTCGAGTCTTGTAGTTATTTAAGTTAATCGGTTTTTTTTCTGTTTGATAAAATTTGTGAAAATGAATATTTTTAACGAAAAACTTGAATTATACATTAGTAAACTTGATATTTAAAAAAAAGGATGAAATATATGATGGAGAACGATATGTATTTCAGTATTATCAATGTTCTTAAATCCAAAACCTAAATATGTTCTTAAAACTCAAGTTTTGGGTTTGAAGAACTTTTCATCTTGTACGTACTTTTAACAAACGCCTTTTTACCAACCACCAATCGTTTTTATAAACACTTTAAAAAACGACTTTAAAAAAAATTTCACCAATCATTCAATATCCTCATGTTCCCATCATTAGAAAAAATGTAACGAAAATCTATACTCTTTGTAGAAAAAACAAACAAAATATTCACTATAATAACAATATTTCTATTTTAATATGTTAACCATATTTGTTATTAGAAAATTACAAATATGCTATTTCAATCTCAACTAGATTCGAAACTCATTTGCCACATTTCTTTTTGTTTAAGGATGATTTGAGCGATAAAGTACTTGGTATTCGTGCGACACGCATCTATATAATTCTACTAGTATTTGGTTTTATGATACTCATCATCTACTCATCATCAACACTCAATATACGTTCAGTGACAGTATCAATTCCATCTTTGACAACTTTCGAAAGACTTCACAGCATTTATCAAACCAAACTTACATGTCCATGTTCAAAACCGGAAATATTTTTCAAGCAAATACTCCGCATTTCACCTCCACGATACCATCCGGTGAGAAATGCCATAATGATTTTCGAGTTCATCATACATTTATTAAAAGTCTAAGCAATGTTCAATAGAATACTGGATTCGAGTATTAGGAAGCATCAGTTCAAATTTTTTTGTCTAAACTCGATCAAAGATTCCTTGTTGAAATCGATCTGGTCTCCAATTGATCAGATTGAATCCATAATCTAGTTTTTCTTAGTTGATTGTTTTCGAATTCTAAATTTGGACACTAGGCAAAAGAAAAGCATCCAAACCTAATATAGCCTTATAATATTTACCAGTGTCCGACTCGGATCTGGTCAGATCTTCGGTCGGATCATCGAAAAAGAGTTAATCTCGAGTCAAGTCGATTTACAGAAAATTGATCCATGTTAGACCCTGATATCTACTTATTAGAAGCATATAGTTAGAATTCTCTTTTCGTTTCATGTATCCAGTTCATTATAGTCGTGAGTGAAGACTGAACCATTGATTACAGTTGAACGAAACACTTAACAGATTCATGCTACGACTCATTTTGTACAATTCGTGTTTTTCTGATATTATTCTCCTTGCAATCCAAACAGATCATGTTAACACTGTCCATACCTCTATCATAAAACACGATTGTCTGTCCATCTGTTACTAGATCAAAGGTTAAAGGTTGAACGTTAAAGATCAAGGGTCAAGGGTCAAAGATCATGGTGTGGCTATGTGTAGGGTGTAGTGGAGTGAGAGTGGGTGGATGAGAGTTGGCATAGGATGTGGAGTGAAGATGTTGGACGGAAGTGTGATGTGGAGATGAGCAGGGCGGTGTTAGGCGGAAGGGATGAGCGGGCGTGGTGTGGAAATGAGGGGATGTGAGTGGGTGTTGTTGAGTGAGAGTAGATGCACGTATGATTTAGCGTGCGGGTAGATGAAGTTGCAGTTGTATTGAAGTTCATAGAGTAACACCTACACCGCACTTACATCCAACATCCCTACTTCAAACCTACAATCGTCCACATGTATCTATCCACACAAATAACTTGTACGGAAATAGTGGAGGTAAGGACTCTAATTACACATTTGACAATTTCCTCGTCGTCGGAAAAAGTTTGCTTTCATAATGAAAACAAACGGCCGTGCAATATGCACGGATTCTCGCCGCTTTGAATCATAATTGATGAAAATCAGCATGAGACAGAGATCAACCCATTCTACTCGTCACAATGACATCACTATATTGTGAGACACGGTTGAAAATGAATGTTGACGTATGTAGCTAGAAAATTGGACTCTCCTTCCTTCACAGACCGTGACAGACATCATGCATCCTATGATGGTTTTTCGGACCGTGGAATTTTGGTTTTTTGATGCTTTTTGGTTTAGGAGTTTTCGATTTTTGAAACTTGAGCTTCTGGCTTTTTAAATATCAAATCGATTTGAAATTCTAAAGCTCGAAAAATCGATTTTTCTCTCGTAATGCAGTACATTAGCCCCTATTAGAGGCCGTTGTACGCACTTAGAAATGATTTTCTAGCAATCTTACGACTCATCGAGTTGAATATAAAAGCATCTTTATGTTCATGCGAAATAGGTCCATCATGTTTCACATTTTAATCATTTAGGAATTGCGCTCACAACTTTCTACTGTGGGTGAACAAGCAGCATAAATTTACTCTGTTCATCGTATAAACACATCTATTAACATAAAATTTCCTGGTCCTTCAATCTAGGGTCAAGTGAAACATCATCCGACGAACTTTACTTGTAACCTTCTAGATTCTATATTATTTAGTCTAGGACATAGTTATTTAGATTGACTTTGATCCCAAATATCCTTTACAAAATATTTTTAAACAAGTGAAAACACTAAACTTTTTTTTTTGTTTTACTGAGGAAAAAGAAATCAACACTAGCATTCCAAGCTATCCTATCCTCACTCGCATTCATATACATATGCTTAATCCTTATTTTTCATTCACAGATTTGCACAAGTGATTTTGTGGGTCCCATTTGGCTCGGCGGCTTCTTTACGATCCGATTCGCCAATGAGTCAGATAGGCGCAGTATTTCAGAAAGTGATTTTCGTGTTCGTGGGTTCACCATCTTCTATGGTATTACACTTCTCTGCCTGTACGCTCAACACTTGGCCAGCGATATTCAAAATATGCTTTTTTCGAACAAGTTTTTCGGCACAAATGCATTTTCTCGTAAGTGGAATAATTTTTCATATATGTCTTCACTTTTATTCCAGAGTTTTTCTCTTTCGACAAGTATCTCAAATATGAATCTCAAATATTTTCAGTGACTTGAAGTCGATGCTATTCGAAAGTTAGTAGATGACTTTAGACATATTCCACTTGTACAGTACTTAGATTGATTTGAATGATATTTGAAAATCCTATGACTTGCCGAACTGTGCTTTGTTCTTGAATTTTGGAGACTCAATATTAAATGACACGGGTAGTGATCTTTATCAGATGGACAGCATTAAGTTCGTTGTTACTCCAGGAAAATAAGGTGACGAATCACTCTCTTGAAAAACAGTTATCATTCTTGAATGATGTGTTTATTTTGATGAAGCTTAACAACACTTTTGGAGACATATTAGTCTCATATGGGGATTATCGAGATTTCCTTTTCAAAAAAATATTTTGAAAATCGATCCAGTGAATTCGGAAGTAGGCTTACACAAAATTCGTCTACCAAATGGCATATATGCTGTATTATATTGTAGACATATGACAGTGATTGACTCTTGTTATATTTATTTATATTCGAAACTTTTTATACAGTTCAAACGATTGCTGTAGCGAGTTTGTTGACTAAACACAATTTTCTCAATACATTGACTTCCATACAAACAATGTTTCACCGTCTTTTTCTTGAAAACAAACTTGAAAACCTTAACTTATATTTTTCCAATTATAGTTTCAAAGACTTAGATGTATTCTTCACTGATATCGTGTACTGTTATAGTTCATTTTTCTAACTTGTTTCGGATACTTCTCTCTACTTTCATATCAGATGATAGAAAGTAGTGAGGTCATGCTAGATATAGCAAGTCTTTGAATTGATTCTAAACGCTATTTTATTTTCTTGTGTTAAGAAAACGATTTTGAAGCATATGTAGAAACCATACTTGGCGAAGGGGTAGTGACGAACCAGAATGGTTATGCAATGTACTTGTCGCTCATACGAAAACTAATTGGTGTGGGTGGGTTTCAGAATGGTATGCGTTTTCAATCATTACTAGTGAATGGCAGGCCTTCTTTGCGGCGATACTCTCCTGCTCCTTCTACATTTAATGTTTGTGCCTGTAGTGTCGCATTTGATTGTCCAGATCCTTTACAGACCGGAGGACCGTTTTTGTGTCAGTATGGTGACAACTGCACAGCTGGTACAGTAGTGTGGAGCGTACCCGGTCTGGTCCAGTCGTGCATCGATTTCGAATCACTATTGAATTCTGATTTACGCTGCTTCTTCAATCAGACTTGTTTGACTATTCTTCTCTCCATGTTCAATGTTGATATGCTCAAGCGACTGTCATTACCTTCAGCTACACTTAATATCAAACCTTTGAATAGTTCAGCTTTGTCATCGTTTTCACCGGAAGATACACTTGGGACCATTTTCAATAAACTGATGGTTGACGAGTGGAAGGTGAGCTCAAACTTTGATAGCTACTATAAGAGTTGTGCTCCTGGTATCTGTACATACATAATCGTACAGCGAATGGATCTTATTTATGTCGTTTCAATCGTCGGTGGACTACTTGGTGGTCTTGTCACTATTCTTCGTCTTATTGTTCCGATTGCTGTAAGGCTTTTCCATTCGATTAACTTTCATCGACGTCGGCATCAATCAAACATCCATGATCGACAGCTTGCCAGGCATGAAGGTAAACAACCATCTCGTACTGAACAGCGAATCTATTTAGTAAGTACGCGAAAAGAAAAAGTGTCGAACATCTTTGAGCCATTTCTCTGTGAGTTTTTGACAAAAAAAGCATTTTCATTCAGAGGATGCCAGATGATGCTTGTGATGATGTGAGAAATAATCAACACTTTCATCTTCTATTTTTGAACAAAACCTTTCAGTGCAATTCTGAGAAATAAAATTTGAAGCATGATGGAATCGATTGTATATGAATGTGAAGACTCTTGTTATGTTTATTATGATCTAATCAAAGCTCAAGGAAACACTCTCCTCAAGTGTTAATGATACAGAGTAACATACCATATTGAGAAAAAGTAAAAATAACTTTTGAATTTAGTGGATTTTGAATAGATACGAAATCCGAAAATCCTTCGACAATATCAAAGTTCGAGATTCAACATTTGAAGAGAATATGCCGATATGTCTGCCATGATCTGTGAGTAAGCTAGAAATTGAAGACTCACTTGTCTCATCATAGGCTTCAATACTTTTTAACTATCGTATTTGTAAAACCTAAATGATTACATCCTATCCAAGACGATCATTTTATCAAAACAGTTTTCCATTTCTTGCATCAAATTCAGGAGACACGAAAGATATCAATAAATATGCTATTCAGTTCTTCAAAATTTTTCTTTCTATGATCCAAACTTGATAAATTGGAATTTGAGATCATCGCCATGCGACGCATACACCTCTTTTCTGATGGACACATTTTCATAATAGAATGATTGCTTTTATTTTGTCACTTCTTAGATCTGTTACATCGACTCAATAACCTAAGAATTGAAATAAAGAAACGCTTGGCCAAAATTAATCTCTTCAGAAAAGAATATTCCACTAGTCAAATACCAGATCGCAAGGAAGTGGCACTTACATCAAGTCGGATCTATATTATTGTACTCAGTGCAGCCATGACGATACTTGCCATTTTTAATGGTTTCAGTCTTATCAATGCCAGGAACACGGTATCGTCACCTTCACTTGCCACATATGAACAACTTCAAGACGCATATCCAACCACACTCACGTGTTATTGCCAAAACTCTACTGTGTTGCTCGATAGTTTCATCTCTCTCAAGTTCAAATATCATCAGGTAGTTTATGTGAATCGACGATATTCATATTCATATAAGCATCATTTCTCTATGCATCAGCAGAGGATAGTTCGTCATTCGAGAAAGAGACTTTTCTTGGAATATGAAACGTTATTTACAGGATTTCCCAGAGGCAGCTGACATGGGAGAGAAGGAGACAAAGTGTCGCGATATTTTTTGGGTAAGGGTGGAAAATTTTTTCTTATCGGACTCAAAAAACTTTCGGCTCCGCTGGGAAAAAAACGAACAGTTTTCATGACAAGAACTTCGCACCCACAACGTTCCACAATCGGACTAGTCTGCTTACAGTCGTGGACAAAAGTCCCGCAGCTAGGCAAAAACTATCTAGATGAAGGTTGTTTGCTTTGAAACTTCTACCATATGAAGAACTCATTGACTCTAAATCGCAGGCCAAGGCTCAAGTCCTAGTCTCTTGCCAAAGCTGAGATATACGGTCAACACGATGATTTTTTTCCTGTCGTGTTATCTCGGGTTACGAAAGACATTTATTGTCGTTCAACCCATCATTGAAAAGCCTAAGCATTCTTCTTTGTACAGTAAAAGTTTCATTAAAAGCGGATGTATTTTCATTAAGTTATGAGGTATTCTCTGAGCATTTACGAAACTGGTATATTAGAACCTCACTAGAATTTGACCCAAATCTCGAGCTAGGATCAACCTTTAGCCTTGAAAATTGTGTTGCAAACTGCTTATGTAACCTCAATTCTGCTCTCAAATTTTCAGAAGGAAAGCTGTTAGAAAAGTGGAGATTCGCATCATTCTATATCTGAAGACCCACAGCTCTGGGAAATCACTATAACATAGCAGATTAAAGTTTCCTGCACACTATAAATAAGTCATCATCGGAACTACTTATTGCACCAAAAATATTAGTCTTATTCCATCAAATCTAGTAGAACCAGCAAAAATTTTATATACTACTGTTTTT
>CAJNOP010003824.1:0-11891 GCA_905250075.1 Rotaria sp. Silwood1 | reverse complement strand
CAGCACAAGTTTTCATGAAAATCGTGTCATTGAAAATTCATTGACTTCCTGTTGGTTGAAGTATGATCAGATAGTAGAGAAAAGTTCAGCAACTTTTTCACTATCACACTATATAGAGAAAAGTTTCTGTTAAACTTTTTATAAGGGATTATGAATAAGCCGTAACTATTTTTGACTGCCTGAAGTTGTTGCTAATCATATGTTAGGCTGGAAGAGTACATAATCTAGACATCAAGTAATTCATCGTTGAATTTATATAAAGTAATAGAGCATATATAAGGAAATTAACTTTTTTCAACTCTATCTATGAAAATTTTTCCTCCACTTATATGCTACTTCTTACCGTATTGTAACAATTTGGCGAGTACCAACAAGCTAAGCTAGATAGTAACGTGGATCGGTACAGAGAGCAACCCATTCGAATACCCATCACTTCATACAGTAATGCCAATGAGCCATTAGCTGGATTGTAATCATAGAACCCTACTTCAGTCGAGCATGTCTGCTCTTGTATAATGCATGAACAATTATGAAAAATACTGGGTTCAATTTTGACATATCTATTTCCATCGATTCGCAGCGTCCAAGGTGAATAGACAGCTGAAATTGGATAAAAGTACATCACAATTGCATCTAAAGCCTGTGAGAATTGATCACTGAAACTTTGTGTCATGGATCTCTGAGATTCCAAGATTTGCTGAAGTTGCACTTCAAACGAGTATTGGTTGATTAGCTTTGGTGAAGCATACGATTTAATTGAAAATTGATTGTAGCTGCTTTGTACCTGGGCTTTAAACATCATACAGAGGAATGAGATATGTGTAAAGTGCATGCCACTAAATGACATAAAATCACCTTGATACCAGTCCTTGTACTGTACTAACAAGAATTGTTCAATAAAAAGAGGTGAAACAAATCCACTTGAACATATTGGATGGTACTTGATATTCACAGAAGAAAATTTGCTATACTGAATTTGTGAATAAGTGCAGGGACATCGAAGAGTGTCAGAATGTTGTGTGTATAGACGTTCGTAATCATCTTGAGTGTATAGAGGAACTGTGTAAACATTGAAAGTTTTACTTAAACTGACATAAAACGTGATTGCGATAAACGTAGGAATGAGTAAGAGCAGGTAGAGACCAGTTGTTTGTCGTTCTTGTTTAATCTTCCAGTAATCATTAGAGTCAGAATCGAACAAATTTATTGAGATGATTTTTTTCCACAACCAAATTATCCTCTCTGCGATTGACAAAGCTATGCATCATACATAAAATTAGAGGTTCATTTGACTGAAACCATTATTCATGTGAAGACAACTTTCAAAAGTCTTAACATTTTTATATGGAGTCAAAGGGATTATGTTGGATTTGCACAAAATTCAGATCCTAAAGTCAGGATTAAACCTAGTAAGTATTAATGAATCTCCTGAAAGCTCCGTCAGTGTTATAAAACTTATATCATGAAGTCTAGCCGCCTATGTGGAATAGAAAGGACTGCCATGTAAAGTGTCAAGAGTTCTGTAGCACTATGAAAACTATGGTATTATTTTCATGTAATCAGTTTAGAGGAACAATGAGAGCGAAGATAAGTAGACGTGTGACTTATTCTTCTCCAATTTATCTAACCTGCTTCGAATAGGCATTTTCGTTCCTATTCGTGGGAGGAGATTACCTTCAAATGGATGCAATACTTTAGTTCTAAACAGAAGACTTTATCATTGTAAGGCTTCAAGCCAGACATATCTTACTTTGTTTATTTTCTGACGTGTGACTGATTGTTGAAGAAAATAGTTTTCGTTTCATTCTGAAAAGCAGTTTGACAAGCAATGGGATGATAAAACCAAGAGCCGTGTTTAAGCCCGCGATGGAGCCAACAAATATCGTGACGATAGTCAGTAGTCTTTTGCGATGCTTGTATGAATAAGTGCACGTTAAAGGCACGCAATTTTCAAAGTAGAGATTCTTTGAGAAGTCCAAAACGAATTCCTCCAACACTATTTCGTTTACTAAATATTCTAAAGAATCGCTACGTTTGAATCTACTTGGCTTAGTAGAATTAAGAGGCGTAAAGGATATCGGATTTGAGACAGTTAACTGAAGACATGATGCGTCATAATAGCATTCTAGTGTAGATGACATGAGTCCACTAAGCGAATAGCAATCTGCTTGCATTCCCTTGACCAATGTACGGTTTAGAAGCGTAGTGTATATACCATGAATTGGTTCAATGTTATCTGAATAAACAGCAGCTGGTGCTAAACACGATGTGGATGGTAGGCAGTAGCAGATTGAATTATCGAGCATCTCATATGCAATCATATCTATCGAAAGTATATTTGTTAAATTGGAGCGTATGTATGCGAATGCATTAGTACCCAGTCCACTCATAACCAAGTCGTCAGAAGCCACAAATTTCCAGATAATTAACATAGCTCTGAAAAGTCCCCTTGCAAACTCCATGACTGAGTCAATCTTAGCCTTGAGATTGGATTCCAAAACAGATGATGAAATGACATTCGAACTGAGCATAAAACCACCAAGATGCAACGCTATTGAACCGTTGATAACTGCTTGAGCAGTTTCGCAGACAAAGCGAAAACCTTGAGCATAAGAACTAGCTAATTTTCTTGCGTCCATAGGGTGCAAGAATTGAGCATCAGCAGAAGACATGGCCATTATCCAATCTTCATTAATAAACGAACTTGAACAAATCTGAATAAGAAAACTTCTGTATTATCATTCTCGAATTGAACTGTGGAACTCTGTAGTTCCATCGCATTTGTGAAGCAGTCTTAGTCGAATTGGACACTGTAACAATTAGTAAATCTATCCATTTTGTAAGTGCCTTCCTCACAATTCCAAGGAAGTATGCGGTCCCATTTCTTCCTATACTCTTTCACAATCACGGTCATCCTAATAGTTTTATTCGATTTTTAATCTGAAGTTTAAGTACAGAAGTCAGTATCTCAGAACCATCGAAAGTTTAAAATTTGTGCAAGAATCATAGATAATTAAGTTTATTTTCAGTTAGTTGAGGTTAGTTCCTACTTTTCCAACGCAGTTTTACAAGACTTCGTCGAAGTCTATTTCAGTAATTGATAGCAGTGCAACTAAGGAAATCTGTGCCTATTAATGACAATTTGATGAAGTTACTATGTTAATTCGATTTATTTCAGATATAAATAGGCCTGGGTGTATTGTATTCATCCGATCAACTTAAGTCTTACACGAAGAAACTTCCAGTGAACTATTGCGTCACGTTTTTTTCGGCACTTAGGGCATCGTCGACCAAAATGTGAACTTTAATGCACGCTATGAAAAATCTTTTCCTTTTGGAGTTTTTTTATCATGTTTTACAAGACAAAGGTTACAGACAACACGGACAAAAATCAGCATGGATCTCCCCATACAACTAAGAGATAGGCGACACATATCCCAAACTAACAATTTTTAGACCTGGAGAAGGTAAACTATTGACAGTCTCTCTCGAAATAAGAAAAAATAATTATGGGAAAAGACAACCAATATTATCTACTTTCGCTTGTTTCCGAAAATCAAATATTTCATGATTTATCCAGTAATGTGGGATGAAAGCTAGGATGCAAAAGTTCATCATTACACTGATAAAGATGCATATGGCTAGTTGAAAAAATTATCAAATTTCACAAGTTTCTTAACTCTATTGTGACTGTATGAATTTCCTCCTAACTTTTTCTTATTTCGATATTTCGTGAAATATCATTTGGAAGGAGTATTGAAGTATTTAGCGGAAATAATTTAAAGCTTCTTTATACTTCAAGTCCGGGGAAGATCTAAGAATTATTCATTACAGATCACGATGAACAAAATTCTGACCAATCCTGTAAATTTTTATTCTGTTGAAGCTTTGTGGTATAAAATCAGTAGTGATGAAGAAATAAATTCGAACATACTGGGAAAACATAGTTTTTGGAATATCGGCAACAATGGCTTCACTATGTTTCACATAGTATTCCAACAAAAACTGTCATATCAAATTTTTGCATTTAAATTGCAATTAGTAAGCAGTATGTCAATATTACTTCTCATTATGAAGATGTGCTTCTCAGATTCTTCACTTAAACATAGTGGCATTATCACTAGTCTTCCAGATGTTCTCGCTCCATTTACCAGAAGAAGGCATTTATTGAATTACTTGGCATCATATGAAATTTTCTTTATTCACAGTTAACTAATGATGTTAAATGCTAGCTTGTCATTTCATTATTGAAAGTCATTACTTCTAATGAATTGTCACTTATTAATAGACATGACATTCGTAGCTGCATAGTTTACAATAATTGCTTAGACCAAAAAAAAACGATATTATGCACAAAACGATCCTCGATTTTAAGCCGAATATAAATGAGAGCCTTAAAAAGAAAAAAAAGGCTAAACTCTGTCGTCAGGGCGAAAAACTATATTATGTAAATTAGAATTTATGAGATATAATTGTATTCTTTCCTTTGTTCTCAGGTAATTTCTGGCTCAAATTTTCATTTTGAACTATTTTTGAAGTAGCATTCACCTTCCCAACCTGTGCTCATATTATAATTAAAATGAAACAACTCGTGTAAGATGGTGACAACAGATGTAATGAAATACTTGTCAGTAAAACTATTAGTTACACTAGTATTGTACTGAGATATGCATCAATATAACAGAAACAGCATGATCATTATGCGCATAGTTTTCGATTCTTCGGGAGATGGCTGTCTTCCCTACCTCACAACATTGAAATGAAATGTCTATTACGCGAGATAAATCTCATCTACAAAAATGAATAATTCACACGAGTCTCAATTCACAGAATCAATGCAGTCGCTCTGTAACAAAGGGATATTATACATATCCTATTCACAGTAATTAAAGTGCACTACTTCGATAGTAATGAATAATTGAAGTAAATTTTTTTGCGTCTATTTCATAATTACAGAGCGTCGCCGTTAGAAGCATAATGTATAATGCAAACCGTTTTATGTAATGAATAACTATTAAATCATTTTTATTTGTTTATTTTCGAATTCATCGTATAAAACTGATGCTTCATTCATATGCCAATTCAAGATTGACAAGTAACACATACTAAAAAGAACCCCTATATGTACATATAGTATTTTTAGATTAAAATGAAAAAGAAAACAATTCATAAAGTATTACTTTCAATTTCGAAAATTCTTCAATATATTTATAAAACGATAGTTTTTTATTCTGCTCACTGATTGCTTTATTTTATTTCTTAACAATAAGTGTATCTCTAAAAGAATAATTCAATGTGAAAAAAGTCTCAAATTTATATCCATGTCTTTGATTAGTGATTTATTCCTCAAGAGTTTGATATGAACTGATTTAATCAAAAAATTAGATAAACTGTGTATTGAAACCGAAGAGATATGTAAAAGTATCCGTACAGTGAATCTAACGATTCATAACTAATTAGATATTATTTTTTAACTTGCTATATCAATAGTGAATATATTAAGGAACTTAATGAATAGATATATATTTTGTATGATTTTGTCATATATGCTTCTTCTGAAAGTATTTTTGAATTCCACCGTAGCTTTTTATAAACAATTTAGCTAAGCTCACCTGATGGTTCTTTTCTAATGCTTAACTCAATCGTAGACTTGATAAGTTCTTCTAGTGCTATATGATCAAAAATAAATTGATACCTGGTGAAATTTTGGTTTTACTTGAATGAATTTCAGCATTGGGATAGATATAGTAGAACAAGGACATTGAAGTGTATCAGGATACTGCTCCAATAGAGATTCGAACATAGAATAAGAAGTGAGTTTTACATTAATCATCGTCGTCTCGCTTCCCAAACTGGTATAAATAAGCAGAATAAGTATATTTGTAATGAAGAGAACAACGTAAATCCAGGTTGAACATCGTTCAATTTGAATTGATTCTACATCGCTAGATTCATTATCGAAAAGATTGAAACTATAGAACCAACATTTAATACGATTTTGTAACATTGTCATATTAGTTAGTTAGTTTATCAAAACACTTTGTGAATAAACTCTAAAATTTTTTCAACAGGATGGAATGCAGCTGTCACCTAGCAAGCAATATTCTTTTGCGCACATACATTTCGGAAAGTATTATTCCAAATTTAAAAAATGAGCTAGTGACGTACAAAATAACTTTAATTCAAACTGTTGCAAAAAAAATTATATTATTTTTTTTACTATGGTAATGACAAGAGTATTTCATGCCATTAGTATGATAGTATATTATGGTTACACAGTAAAAATGAATCTTTGGACAACAAATTAAAGTGATCATGATGAATATGAAATTGGATTGTTATCTTGTTGGTTTTGTAAAACCTGTTTCATTGCAATAGCAAATTTATCTCGTACAAAGTCACACAGAATTAGATGGGGTCATTTATTACTGAGTATGGAGATATCAGTAATGATGACAGTGCAGGTTACATATAAATGCTGTTTGCCACAACATATGTTCATCATCACTATTTTTTATTATTGTAAAAATAGAGGATATATTTCTACTTTATTGAAGAACCTTCTAAGATTGGTTAAAGTGAGTTTGAATCATTCAAGATTGTTATGTGACAAAATTAGTTGTATGTTGTTGTTTCCCTACAGAACATCTTTTTTTTTGTTCTTATAACGCATGAATAATGCGTTCTCTATTTCTTTCATTTCTTTCTTTGCTTTCTCCTGCTCGTTTTATTGTTCTGCTTGTTCCTACTGTATAGATGTGTTTTTCTTTTAATCATTACTAATGCAGATAGATCTCTCATTGGAAAAAGTCATTTTATTAATGAGTCAATGTAAAGCACACATTCTGTGTAGGAAATAGACGTACGTACGAAGCAAAAATAAATTTCAAAAAATTATGTTGAAAAAACATTTTACATCTTTCGATAGACATTGAAACAGCTAGTGAACTGTGGAAAATTCTTTTATAGTCGTACTCATGTAATTTGTGCACTAAAGACTCAAATAATCAGCGTGCAGATTATTTGTAAGATTCTAAGAAATCAGAAAAGACCAATAATACCTTGATAGTCATCGTTTTGTGGTGTGTTCGTGTAAAGTTATCACGATACGTAAGGTATTTCGATGCTACTGATTTAATTTATCAAATGGTAATAATAAATATGGAGCTGAAATTCAAAGTATCCTACGAAGTTTCGTTCTTACTTAAAGGGCTCATCAAGCATGTTTTTTTATGATTTATAGATTGAAAGAATCAATGTGACGGCTTGAGTTTAATTGTTTTATTTTTATTTTTTGGTTGAAAGATGATATTATAGCTATTGGTTCGGGCTAGTTACAGTTGCTGTCTAATTTTTATTTTTGTTTTTGTATTTAGCTATATAATTTGTTATTTTTATCTGAAATAATAGAAAAGTTTTATCTGATTTCGTGCTGCGTATTTCTAAATAAAACACTTTTGAAACGTATGTGCTTCTATTTTTAATGCTTTGATTAGAATAGTTAGTAACAATAGTTCATTGTACCACTCTTCATCAATAAGATTTTTGCAAAATAGACTTTCGACAGTACGCCCACTGTACTTTTGCCAATTGGTGAATGCCTATCGAATACTCGCCTATGAGGAGTCTATGAACTTGCGCCTATTTTAATTCAACATTGACATCAATCAGAGAGATTAATATCGCATGCATAATAACTATACATATGGATGTGTATGTGAGTAATATTATAAATTGCGTATATGTAACTTTTTTTCTTGTTCTGTATTAAATAGTGAAACAGGAGCGAACTTTGACCAATTCACCTATTGGATACTCGTCAATCGGTGAAAGTGTTTTTAGCAAAGAGCGGAATTTCCGGCTAAGAGGGTAATGAGTGGGTGAGAAAAGCTCGGGAAATGAATATGGGTAGGGTGTGGGTGTGTGGGTGTGAGTGTGGGTGTGGGTGGGTGTGGGTGTGGGTGTGGGTGGGTGTGGGTGGGTGTGGGTGTGGGATGTCGCTGGGTGTGGGTGTGGGTGTAGAGTGTCTGGAATTCATTCATAATAACAACCACACCCACACCCACACCCTTTATGAAGACTTCATAGAAACTAAATTAAAAGATTATTTTTAAATGAATGTTGTGGCAACAGAAAAAATGATTTTCAAATTTCGAATTGATAGTGTGTCTTGCAGATCGCTCACGTCAACTAGATGATTTAATATTCGAATTTCAAGATAGAACCGAATCAAAAGATCTGACACTTTCACAATAAACTACTCTTGTTAAGACCGTCGATATTCGTAAAATCAGTTTTTCTGTTACTATGACATTCTTATATTGAAATTTTCCTTCTCTAGGAAAGACCCTTCCAGAAACCTTAATTATAAGATTTCCATCTAAAGTTTTATCTCTAGACAAGTTTCAGACACAATACAACATCCTAAAGGTTTTAGCTTAACCAATAAACAAAGCAGATTAATAATTGAAATTTTCTTTACAATAAATATTTACTAGTAAAAAGAAGTTACCTCTTGTGTACATTGAATGTTGATTTAAAATAATTAAGTGTTTCTCTTCCAATTTTTTTTGATAAATCTTATGTAGAAATATGACTTAAAACTGATTTCATAGACGATAATGATCATTTCTGATGAATTCAATAAAATTTTATGTATTTCATAAGATGAACGTATTAATTCGAATAATTTCATCATTCATGGATTATTTCCAAAAGTACCTAATTGTGTACGATTAACTTTTTTATTTTTGTCTGTGTTTGATGTTGTTGATGTATCTTTATCATTCCCTTTAAAAAGAAAAAACAAACGAATTCGTTCAGACGAAACATGATCAAATATATTCTTCACATCTAACACTTTGGAACTCCTGTCATCCGTAAAAACTAGAATATCAACTATAGAAAACTATCTTCTGTCCAAAAGAATGATGATTGTGAATATTTTTGCAATAGTTCGAGAACGGTAATAAAATAGTTCAATTTTCGAATTACTTGAATCATTTGTGCTACTTTCAAAACATTTGTTCATTTGTTGAGATTTGATAAATCTTCAAATAAAAAGAAATAATTCAAAAAAAACATAATAAATATCTTTTTTTTTCTCTTTACTTGAAAAGATTAAATTATTAAGATCATGTGTAATATAAAGGGATGTTTAAAAAAAAATTATAAATAAACGAAGTTCATCATATTGATTATGAAAAAATTGGTCGAATTGTTGTTGGTCTTAAAACATTTGAAAGAACGTAAATATCTTCTAAACATCCAACCTATATAAAAGACAAACATAACAAACAATTTGTATTCGAGTTGATGCTTGAGCTTGTAATGAATGATGAATTTTATATATCCATTGACATGGTAAAAATGAATTGTGATCAACAAAACCTTAAAATCAAAAAGTAGCTAATAACTAACTTAATGCAATAAATCGACTTATGCATTTAAATTCGAAAAAAAAACTACCTAGTTAACATCTCTACAAAATACATACTTAGCAAAAGTCGAAGCAGTTGCTTGACGAACACGTATATCAGAATACTGTTGTTTTAATTGTTGTTGTTGTTATTCAAGATAAGTTAATATTCGAAAATCAATGTCATCTATAAGTTGAGCTAGAGCAAACTATTTTATATACATACAAAAAAAAAATTATTATAATCATATTTTTGTTTTATCTACTTTAGCAAGAACATAAGAACTTGTACTATGTTGAATAGAATCTTCTAATAATTCAATTCCTATAATTGTAAATGCATAACTATTAATTAATAAAAAAGCTAATAATGTTTGTAAAGCATTTAGTGAAACATGTATAACACGTGCATTATTATCATTAAAACATATAAGCTTGAACTGTCTTGTGAATCAGTTGATACAAGTGAACATTGATTAATAAAAGAACTATGAAATGAATTTGATAATAATGAGTGTTAAAAGATGAATTGTTGTTTTAATTAATGTAACAAGTAAATTTGCACATGAATCACGTAAATGTAGATCACCATGTTCACATAAAGATAAAAGATATGTAATCTCTTAAAGAAAAGAAAAAAAAAAGATACCTTGATGTTCAATAAATTTTAACGTATTACAAAATCATATAGAGATGAGAATTTCATTTTTCTCATTAGAAAATTCTATTTCAATTACAAAATTATTTCTAATCAGAAATCTTCAAAGACTAATGAAAAATTCCTTGGAGGATACAGTTGATTTCATATCTTGAACTTCGGCTTAGTACTTTTTTGAGATAGTTGTGTCATTGTATAATTTCAATCTCTGATGTATAAATACAGGCTTTGAGCTTCAATAAAGTGTTCTATTTGATATCGTTTCAAGTCTGATAATGTTCTAGGCTTTTGTTAGTTTCAATAAAATTAAAAGTAGGAATAGGACTAGAGCTGCTGAATCAATATCGAGAAATCTCCCTTCTTGAATTTTCAGATTCCAATATATATATGTTTTATATCGTTTTGGTTCTAAAATTTAATAGTGAAATTATCATATCTATCAGATAACTTTCACTAAAACTTTGAGACTTTAACCAATTGAAGCGACGTTAATTAAACTCTGCCACAATCCCCTTCACCCAAGCCCTCCTACTGTTACGACATTAGAAATAATTTTGGATTATAAAATAGATCTATTTTACTGAAGTGAAACTTTACAAAAAAAAAAATCTCAAACAAGAATTAAACATACTTTCAGTAGGATAATCAAATCGACCAAATTGTTGATAAATATGATAGACATATTGGTATAGCATATTTAACACTAATACGTGATTCATCATCACCTTTTATCGTACCATCCATATTTAGTATATATCTAATGGGAAAAAAATATAATTGATTAACAAGTTTAGCAGCTGATGTTCGTTTTTCATTATTAATCATTGATGTTGAATCGAATTCATCATTCATTTCAATAAATCAACGTTGATATGTTGAATAAGCTATTGTTTTAGAAAAACAAAAAAAATGAAAAAAAAAATTCTTGTTTTTTTTTCTCGATATTTACCTGTGTTTAATGCTTGACTAACACGAATTTCTTCTATAGATCCAATTTGGGTTGAAATTAATAATTGACCAAAATCAAATAAATTTGAATATTTAAGTATAATTTCAAGTGTTTCCAATGAACTTGATACAACACTATGATCATTATGTCGTAAACAAGTACAACACACCATATCAACATTAAAGAAAGATTTATATTGAAAATAAAATCATTTATTATTTGTCGAATACTGATTGAAAGATATTGTTGATTTGTATCAATATTTTTACTTCTATTTATTGATTGTTGATTATTGCTTGATTATGATTGAAATTCTTAGATATTTAAACCAAGTAATTGAGGGTGTCAATGGGGATGTGTAGGGATAAGCAATACAAACACTCACACCCACCTCTCAAAATGCCTAAGTCTTCTTAAAGCACATTCGCCATACTTTCTTCGGATGCATCTAACGAACTTTGAGTGGTAGAGTTTTTCATACATCGAACGATAAAATAAAAAATATAAAATTTTTCATTTATTTATTTTGAAGCTTTCAACACTACTTTATAATTATCAATTTCTAAAAAAAAATTTAGGATAGAAAATATTTATATATATTAGAATAAAGTTCAAAGCCTAATGAAGCATCATAACTCAAATTTACGCTTATACAAGTATCAGTGTATATTTTATCATTGCAACAACACGAAACGCAAAGGTAAGGTAAAAAAAGAAGAAGTAGAATATATGAAAAACGAAACGTATTTTATGACGAACACATGGTCGAAAAAGTCGTTTACATGATGAAATAGTCATCCTTCATTGATTCATGTAAACATACGTTTGTGGGAAAAAAACTAAGTAATTTTGTCAATGATAAATAC
>CAJNOP010003823.1:0-11181 GCA_905250075.1 Rotaria sp. Silwood1 | reverse complement strand
CCCCCCATTACAGACAGCCCCCCATTACAGACAGGGCACCATTACAGACGTCAACAACCGCGCACAAAAGGCTTCAGATTCTATACAGTATTCTAATGCATTCATAATTATTTGAAAAAATAGTATGTTTTAGTTTACAAATAATGCAGTAGAATAACAAATTGAAAGGATATACGTGAGTTCCACATTTCAGCTCCAAAGGAGCTGCGCTGACAAGCTTTTTTTTTTCAGTGTATAGAGAGTCAAATTTTATGGTATGTTGAAGTTCACTGTATTTCAGGTATTTTGGAAGCAGCTCCTAGCAATGAGTTTACACAACACGGCGTATGTCTAGCCAAACTACCTGATTTTGGTTCATTGGCAATGTCAAAAGCAGTATTGGCTGCTCTTGAAAATTATCATTGTGGACGTGATCTTATATGTCTTTCATCTATTTTAAGCGTTTTAAATACAACAAATGTTTTAAAAAGTTTACCACAGAATATGAAAAGTTCGGGTGGTGATTTTATGACATTGTTGAATATTATGAATGATGTTCTATTAGTCAAACAATCTGTTCCAACAGATCAATTTGATTTAGATCGCTTTTGTAAAACTACAGGATTAGACTGCATTAGACATATTATTAAACAAGCATTGGATCGTTACACAAGTCTCGAAAAAGCATTTCATTCGTCAAGCAATTATCGTCAAGAAGCCCAAATACGATCTGGAAATTGGAAATATGTAGCAAAATCATTGTTAGCTGGCTATTCGGATAATGTATTTGTCTCCATGAAAGATTTGCAGGAAAAAACTCATCAATACGGCAGATACAAGGACACAACTGATCTAGCTATCTTAGACCTTCAATCAACTCTGGTACGCCCTATAAGTGAAGCCCCTGTATCTATTGTTTTAGCAAGAGATGTCCGTTATTCGACAGCTGTTCGTTCAACAGCGATATTATCATTTATTGGCGAAATTAAACCTTCATGGATTGAATGTCCAACAAAACGAAACATTAAAATTAGTGACGAGGAATTAACTCATCTGCATAGTAAGAATATATTTTCACGCATTCAATCGAAGGTTTCTAATTTGATCCATATGATATTTGGTCACCAAACTATTAAATTAACCGGTAAATCAAGCATCGTTTATAATACTGAATTAAACCTTCGAAAAGAGATTGTAACTTCCATGAAATTCGAATTAAGAAACGAATGTAAGCTAGGTACACCAGATTATGAGAGTTTATTCAGAAATCTGGAAAGCATAACGAAAATGGTATACATATTTAATCCGATGAAATGGCGATGGGAAGCCCAGAAATAAGTGAAAATAACGATTAATGCTAATCCAACTACGAAAACTTGTGAAATAACACTTGAAGGAGGAGATTCTGAAAATCGAAATTGTCAAAATGAGTTTCGATCATTTTTGTCGTGGTTAAAGCGTTGTGTGGTGATCCGACCTCCACATGCAGGTATGTACAAAACTGTCAGCTTTTGTTTTAATGGTGGCATAGCAAAGTACTTCGCCGGTGTAGTTTTCTCTAAATATCTAATAGAACGTTGCTGAAACTCTATTATGATTGATTGTTTTCTATTACAGGTGTTCTACCACGTCTTCTACACCCTAAAATGCGCAAACAGTATCCCGACATCGAAAAGCGTATTGCCTGTATAACGGATAGTAAACGAACGATGGTCGATGTCTATAACAGTATTAAAGGTCGAGGTGCAACACGTGAAACACGCATGGAAGCTGTAGCTTGGATAGCTGTTTGTAAATTTCATTGTAAATTAGAAGGCGGTTTTGTTCGAGACTGGGTCATTGGCCATTATCGAGAACCACAACAACGTACAAACAATCCAAAAAGTTGGATTCAATATAGAACAACTCCAAAGGGTCAACGGATTCCATACATGAATAGAGATATCGTGCCAGCGGATTTAGATTGTCATTTACCTTTGGATCGCTATTTTGATATTGATAAATTTCTGGATGAATTATACAAATTTGATCTTACATGTGAAGTAATACGAGAAGATTGGAGATATGTTTTACTGATAGACGAAAATGCACCAACCGGTCCATTTACAATGGATCTCATTGAACCACATGTCGCATTGACGCATGATCGTATCGATCTCGATGTTAGTAATCTTTCATTAGAAAAAGATTATCCACATGAAATAGGAATGCGTATTGATATAACACAATCACCATATTCAATCGAACTTGAAACCATCGTCCAAAATATACAGTAGTGGCCAAAAGTCCCGCCCCTAGGCGAAAACTATCTAAATATGGACTGTTTTGTTTGAAACTGGTACCAAAGAAAGGACTTGACGAGTCCTGATCGCATGCAAGAGTTCGAGTCATGCCTCCCTTACTGAGGCTGAGATATCAGGTCAACACCAAGGACTTTTTCTTATTGTGTTATCTTGAGGTAGGAAAGAGATAACATGCCGCTCGACCCATCGTTGGAAGGCTGGACTCTTGGTCTCTATTCTGTAAAATTTTCATTACAAACTGACATGTAGTTATTAAGTTATGGTCTATATACTGCTTGCCCACGGAACTGGCATATTGCAACCCTACCAGTATTTGATGCAAATCTCGATTTAGGCTCAACCGTTCGATCTGAAAATTTTATTGTTGACTGTATAATTATGGGCGAATCTATGGTAAAATTTTCAGAACTAAAGCCTGTACAGAAGTTGAGATTCATATCATTCTATATCTCAGGACCGACAGCTCTCGGAAATCACCAGGGTACGATAAATCGAAGTGACCTTTCTAGCAGAGGTAGATCACCATCGAAGCTAGCTACTACATTAAAAATATTATCTTTACTTCAGCGAATCAAAAAGTATCAGCATTTCCTTGAAATATCACACAATTTCGTCAAAAATATTAACATAAAATCCTTGGTGTTGACCTGATATCTCAACATCAGTAAAGGGAGCAGGACTCGAGCTTTTGAATGCGATCAGGACACAGCAAGTCCTTGCTTTGGTACCAGTTTCAAACCAAACAGTCCTTATTTAGATAGTTTTCGCCTAGGGGCGGGACTTTTGGCCACTACTGTAACAAATAAACATTTTCAAGTTCTTCGTCCACTTGATACATTGGTCAATGATCGTATTCAGAGAATGACACAGCGTCAATGGACACACATAGGAGAACCAACTAATTACATACCACGACCTTACGTGAAATATAATGCCGTTTTGGTACCGTTACCATCATCATCAACTTTATATCAAGCATTATTAGGAACGATCAAAACTATCGGAACTTCTGTGCGAATTATATCGATCGATCAAATAAAAAATCCTCTTCTAGAAGATACATATGAAGCGATGAAGAAAATTATTGCAAGAGAATGCAAAGGAAATCCAAACGAACGGAAACTTTATCATAGTACCAAGGGTGATGCAATCAATGGTATAGTAGAAGATGGTTTTGATGATCGATTTTTCAGTCCGACGGGAGCATGGGGTAAGTATATCTTAGAGTATTTCATAAATAAATAAATAGCGTGAGTATGTGAGGTGTGTGAAATTTTGAAACTTGTCAATTGTTGATGGATGGAAAGATAAAATGATTGGTTTGTTCATTTGAAGATTTATTGTATTGTTATTGCATAGGGCATGGTGCATATTTTGCTGATGATCCTCAAAAATCTCACACTTATACAGCCGCAAATTTAATCAATCGAACGCGTGTGATTTTTTAGAGTAAGGTCACATTAGGCAAAGAATCGATAATGAATCAAGCAGACAATAAATTAACTTCAGCACCAAAAGGTTTTCATTCGGTTCAAGGAACTGCGTTTTCACATCGTGAATATATCGTGTATCGTTATCCACAAGCATTGCCATACTTAAAAATAACTTACATAGCATAAAAAAAATTGGGCACATATTATGTTGACATTTGCCTATTCGATGTTTGCAAAACTCAATGAATCTTAATAATACTTATGTTTCTAACTTTTTGCAGAAATTCTCGAAAATATCATATGAAAGAATTCTCAAAATACCCAAAAAAAAGATGATCTGCCAAGGTGTTTTGATATATTTAGTTAGTATGCTTTTGACTGGACGGAAATCTTCACCCACTCACTCGTCTAATAAATTGAAAATTTGATTAAATGTCTTTGATTCATTTGTCTCCGTATTTTCAAGCGTCAGATTTAACAGAGACAGTCCGAATTGAAGACTTCATTTATGAATCTGTATTTTCTGTTTAAAAAAAAACTTTTCGGTGTGGATATGGAACGTAAGTGTTGATAAACATTCTGTTGCCTACATCCACACTCTCGAAAAGCAGTGAAGTATTTAATGAGTTTTTCTGGGTTTAGATTCAACCATTGCGGACTTGATTTAGCGACTGTAAGAATGCAAGTCTAGTTTGATTTTTATTGAAATGCCAACGTCGCTATTGCTTTCTCTTTTAATGAATAAATTGAGTCAGCAGCAACCATCTATGCTCTAGATATTTGAGTATTAGTTTTGGGTAACGTCGGTGCTAGTTCACATAATAATTTCCTCTTGTAGGAATCGTTACCAATATCTTTGATTGCAGGTAATAATATCAAATAATGTTTTACGTCCAGATATCGATTGTCCATCAAGTCTTTGCAAACAATAAACTTCTCTCTGTCAGAATGTATATTTTCTACAGGTGCGATTATAATGCACAAATATCAAATGATAAATTGCTCTCGGAACAAGTGTTTCAAGACCATTGGCTTTGTAATTGTCATTACTGATATTATTTTTCAGTTCTACAGTTGTTTGAAGCTGTTTTTCAGATAATGCAGAACGTTTTAAAATAAGTTGTAGCAGTTCATATTTTTCACCATCAGTGTATATAGTTTTAATGCATTTCACAATATCACCAATAATCTGATCTGATGGTTTGTTAATCGAAAGCATATGTTTGAGTATTTTCTAAATCGGAACTAACTGTATTCACCTATGTCAGCTGTGTATATGATGTTAGTGGAGGCTTAATTTTTGACATGTCTAAAACAGATTCAAATCACGCATTAAACCATCAGTATGTGAAACACATTTAACCTAGAGTAACTTCAAGAGAGAAATCTCGTTTCTTGAATCACACTTCGTGATAGAGTAAACGTTTCATAAAAAGCATTGCGTAAGTTTTGATTCCTTCGTGTAATATACATTCATCACATATTTCTGTGTCGACTGAGGCTGATAGTAATGGTGAGCAAACTAGACGTCTACACCCACCTTATCCTAGAAATTCCGCTTTCTTCGTATTGGTATAGCAGAGATAAAAACATTACGAAAATGATAAATGGGTAAGTGTAAGTGTGGGAATGACTATCACTTTGGTTGAATCCATATGTGGATGAGGAACTGAGTGCTACACTTTTGCTTGTTCCTTATCATGCACGCATAAACTGGCTTCTGTACATATAATCACAGCGAAAACTATACGTCATACTTAAATCTATATACTTAACTCGGTAAAATAAATGAAAGCTTTTTCTTTTTTCAGAATAATGAACTGTTTTTGTGAAAAAAAATTGCCTATAACAGCTGACTTTTCGTGTCCTTTCGTTTGCGAACATAATCGAAATAAAAATCTGTTAAATTCAATTGCAGTTGTTTTTTAAATTTAATTTATTCAAATTTGAAATAATTTTAGGTTTTAAATTTTCGGTTTTCAAATTTCAAAAAAATTACTGATAACAATTTTAAAAACAAATTAAAATTTCAGTTAGATTTTTAAACTTCTTGAAACTTACAGAGATCGCTAAACTACAATAGATCGTCTTTTCTTTGTAATTACTGCAATTTATAGAGTTCGTCAGACATAATTGTTACTATAAATGTCATCAGCTGTTTTTGATTTTGAATGGACTATAGAATTATGATTGTAAAATGGAATCGATCATTGAACGGAGATCACTGATTGGGGTGCAAAAGCACTTATACACAAAAATCAAACATACAGAAAATGACATTCTAAAAGTGAGAGCTCAGAAATATAGATGTTAATGACAGTCTTCTCTGAACGAGCACAACTCTCTCGGCTCACATCACATTCGGAAGAAATATCAAGTTATCACTAAAAATTATGATACTATCTCTTCAAAAACTCGCTTTGTGTTCAACTAAAATTGTTCTTAGTTCAGCCAAAATCGACGAACTTTGCTCGTGCACTATGAGTATTAATTTATCAATCACAAATAAAACAGAGAGTACATTCTTTTTTTGACTTCCGTTAAAATTCTTCAGAGTTAGGTTCACAGAAAAAATTTAATTCAACTAAAAGCTAGCGTCCTCTACAAATTACAGATATGCTACATTTAAAAAATTTCTCCAATCAAAAACTTGTGCCCTCTACAAACTGCAGCAACTGTCAGTCTTAAAAATTTTTTATTGTCAAGAAACTAACGACCTCTTCAAATTGCAGCATGCTTCGTAAAAAAAAATTTTTATAAAAAATCTTTTAAAACAATTTACTTTCAAATATTCGCTCACAGTAATCGAATTTTTAAAAGTTAAATATAAATTTTAATCGTTTTACAACAAATTGATAAAATTATCAAATTTAAATCAAACGAAATTTTAAAAATTTTAATGCACTTAAAATTTATTTTCTTTGTGTTCGCAAATGAGAAGCAGCCGTTGAGTGCAGTGGGAAAAAACCCAGTGCTCACCTCTACGTTAATGTATTAAAAGAAAAAGACGAAACCAAACATTTTCAGAATGTTGACTGCTCAAGAACGTCGTGCTAAGCGTCTCGCTTTATTTCTTAATGATTCACCTCGGAAACTAGAAACCAATGAAACTTCTCGCATACATTTCACACAAACACACATACATTCATGTTTCTCAAACAATAGTCCAAGTATGGATGTTTTCGACACTTACTTTGTCCTCAAGTTTGGTTTGATGTGTATTGCAGAACTGCCACCAATTCGGGTGTACGAACATTATAATAAGTTGTGGTCAATAGATAATCGTCGTCTATGGATTATGCGTGAAGTGGGCAAATTCTATTATGAAGGGCCATATACACGGAGGCATAGTATTAGTCGATTCATGGAATTTTCCAACAAGTACAAGAGTTTGCATGGAACTTCTGGTAAACACGTAAAGTTCCATTCCGATGATTCGTCCACATGTTGCATCGAAGCCTGGAACTCAGGTATACTCGATGAGCACGAATTCAACTATCACTTGGAATTGACACGTGATGAAATGAATTTTTTTATTCAATGTCCAGTTGATCACCATATCTCGTGCAAGTGCCTGAATATAATGTTTGATGGCACTCGTACAATCTCCCTTCAAGAAGCATTCGGTAAGCGATGCCGACTTATTCGACAATTGGCTAAGAAAAACGGTTTGGAACTGAGCACACCTAAAAAACAATTACTTAGTCGATTTGATGCGAAGACGGAAGATTAAGAGTCATTGTATGAACTCATTGCACGATTGCTTCTATATTCAGTCTACTAACAACGTTGCTTTACTACTGTATAATTATCAAAAATGTTCATACATCTGTAATAAAAACGAACCTGCCCTGCACTCGAAGACTGTTCTTCATTCCTGCAGACAGTATTTTCTTATTATTAATACTACATAGTAGATTGAACGCAAAATTTTCAACAGAGACAGATCACGATTTTGATCGTGTATGAACCATTGAAAGACCAATCGTTTCATATTCAAAAAAATATATATATTCACTCTCCTTCAAAGAGTCATTAGAAGTATTTAAAAAAGTGTTATCTAGTTAACATATTATGCCAAAAATAGTGTTTCTTTTTATTGAAGCTGTATTTATTGAGTTTCAGTTAGTCAAGAAGAGCAGTTCTGTATGACATTTCGCTATGCAAATATCTCAAGAATCCATCGTACGAAAAATCATGAAAAACTCTTAAACAATTCAAACCATTTGTCTTCAGTTTTTGTCATTTCATTCGAGGGATCTCAAGTTTATTTCATCCTGAATTAGAACAACTAACTCGATTGTTTTCAAAATATTTGAAAACAGGGTGTGGGTGTGGATCACCCATGGTCTCATACAACACGTTAGCATACCACACTCACACTCAAAACCACACCTATCCAGCTACATCCACACCTTCATTTTACATTACGAGATGCAAATCTATGTGCAATATTTTTACGTAGAACATTGAAAATCATTTTTAATTTAATATAGAAATTAATAAACTATCATTAACTTATTTAATAAAACTTATTGATTGAACAGAAAAATATTTTCAATATTTAACTTGATTATTTACAATTCAATCAAGATTTTCTTCATCAGTATCACCCATATATGGGTTTCAACAGAACCGGTTCATATTTCTTGATCTGTGAACCAGAGACGTGTACCGCACCTAAAAATCGATGAGCGGCGGCGGGAATTATGAGTTAAACTTTCAAAAAGTGACGGCGATACGGACCACTTCGTAAGCCTTTTTAGTGAGCTGAACGGCCGCACCCTATTTCGTTCAAAGGGTCGTACGGTGCGGTCGCTCCGTCGAGCAGCCGTTCGGGGTTTATTCAAGTTGTTTATCATGATTTGTTTCGCGGGTTTATTGCAACATTTTTTTAATGAATGCTACATACTCTATTGATCCCATAATGTCGTTTCAATGTAATTCAAAAAGTCTAGAAACGGATCGATGTGATAGGAAAAGTTATTCGAAAATAAAGCAACAGTAGCATAGAAGATAATAGCTTTTACAGAATTATGATAATGATGGAGATTACTGTAAACCTCTCCTGTAACAGAAGTCCCCCTCCCCCCACAATATTAGAAGCTTCTGTCGTATCAGAAGCTTCTGGAGAGTGGTTGGTATGAAAGATGTATTAGAAGCCTAGGGGTTGCATTGCACCCAAGAGTTTTCGGAGTTTTTTCAAACTCGGTCTTCGTCTCCGCACTGCTATTTTACATTGGCAAGTATTCTACGCATAAGAAAGTGCACTAGACAACACCTACAAAGTGCTTGTCGGTGATTCAAACGATAGAGAAAACATGGGCGTGGGTATATCTGCGAGCGTGTCTAGGGTGCTGGTGGTTAGCGGTGTGGTTGTGGGTGTGGGTCAAAAGAAGAGAAACATCCACACCGACCCACCAAACCGGAACTCACAACTACACCCACAACACTAAACTTCTCTTGAAGAAGTAGTCTAATTATGTGTATTTGTACATGAATTTTTTTACCTCATTCTTTTTTTAAAATATATTACATGAAATAGTATGTTTTTCGGTACATGTATGACATAGAAAAGTGTTTTTTTTTGTATATTTGTATTAAATTTCAGTGTTGTAAGATTATTTGAACTTATCACAAATAGGTAGCCAATATGATTGAAACAGTGACTCCTTTGTATACTTTTCGAAATTTCTTTATGAAAGTCATGTTAGTAGGGTGTGGATGTGGGTCGCGTGTAGATCGGGTGTGGTGGTGATCAACAATCACATCTTGGATGCCACACACACTCACATCGATACCTACACCAACACCTGCACCTCACACCCATCCACACGCACCAATGTTCTTTTGCAACAGAAATCATGTTACTAATGTCAGTGCTTTTTTTTTTTACAGGCAAACATTATTTTTTAGCTGACGCAATAAAATGATACTGACTTCGACAACTTCAGTCTTTGCTCTCTTCGAATTGTTTCGTCTGAGATAGAAGAAAAATACCGATAAAATTACATGAAATAATAAAAACAGCGAAAAAAATCGTCTTGTTTACTCTACGAAAAACAGCGTGCAGGGGCAAAGCATAAGCACTTTTTCTGTTCTCTTCTCGCTGTTTACTGGTAAGCAACAATTACTTCTATTCAAACTAAAACAAACTTTCACAGACCAGTTATAAAGGAGGTGGTCGATAAGTGGTGAAATCAAACTCCTTGAGAAATTGAACTTTATCTGAGAGAAACTATCATATTGGGTGTCCAAAAGCATTTTTTCATTGAATTAGTCAAATACAGCTTGTTTTTGCTATTCACTGGTCCAATAACTTATTCCATGAGCTTTGCATTAAGAATGATCCTGTTTTTTCATGGTAACCGTCTCGTTTTATCCACTCGATACTAGGGGTAGGAAGTTACCGTTTCTGGTAACTGGTAACTTTTCTGTTCCCAGTTACCGATGACCTGGTAACTTTTCCATTCCCCGTTCCCCGGGAACGGTAGCGACCCATTACCAGTTCCAGGGAACGCGGGAACGATCAAGATACAGTCTACCGTCGTCAAACCCGTAGCCTCCGTCCACAAGTCCTACTATTGAAGGGTACCCTTGGATTCTAAACCCTTTATTGTGTGATACGATTGGGCCATCAAGTGCTAGTGTTGCGCGTACCCTTGGCCCGACCAGTACATGTGTTGCGCGGGCCCTCTAGCCCTCAGGTTCAATTGCCACTAGTGCGGCTACGGTTGGCCCAACAAGTCCTAGTGTTGCGGAAACCGTTGGACCCTCAACTCTTACCATCCTGGGGTACCCTGAGTTCCACAAGTCAAAGTATTGGGTGGTACCCTCCGGTCCTCCATGAGAACCAAAGGATACCCCCCACCCCTAATAGTAGTTCTTCAGGACCCAAGGGTAGCCCCCAATAATAGGACTTGTGGACCCATGGATAACCCCAAATAATAGGACTTAAGGAACCCATGGTACCCTCCAAGAGTAGGACTTGTGAACGGAGGCTACGGCTTTGATGACGGTAGACTCTCCTGACCATTCCCAGGTAACTAGGCACCGTAACTTCCCATCCCTACTCAATACATGACCGAGCAGCTTTGTTTTTAAATGGTTGCATAGCAATTTTTGAGGGCTATAAAATGGTATAGAAACATTGACGAATAAAAATTGAGCAGCACAATTTCATATAGACAACATTGAACCACATAGTCATTAAATGTCTGAAAAATCAATGATAGCTACTGTAAGTTTCTATGGTAAATTCCATTTTCGCCGAAAAAAATTTTCGCCGAAGACGAATTTCGCCGAAACGAAATTCGCTGAAACGAAATTCGCCGAAAATAAAGTTCGCCGATTCCGTTTTCGCCGAATGAATTTATCACCGAAAACAGATATAAGTTGAGTTTAATCAATCATGTATACAACAATTATATTGAGGTAATTAATCGATCATACCCAGTCAGTAAACC
>CAJNOP010003822.1:0-11892 GCA_905250075.1 Rotaria sp. Silwood1 | reverse complement strand
AGTTTCGCAAACATATGAACAATGATCGATCGATATTGATCGACGAGGGTGATTATGCAACAGCTGACGTAAAAAGAAAAAAAAAATCTTTTTCGCCGACACTTTAGTGATCGAGACATTACTGAAGAACACAAAGTAATAGCTCGAAAAATAGATTATGAATCCATTGCTGTCTGCTTTTGTTTTTTTTGTGGAATAATGATGTTGTGAATACATAATTATCATCATATACATAGTGTAATTCTCATTGTCAATGATCTCTTACACATCGGAAAAATATTGTTCACTCGGTCAGTTATCGAACAATGAATGTCGACTTATTTAAGATAAAAATATCATTCAACTTATAGTTATTTGAATTTTTTTGAAGGATTTGCTGTGTAAATGCATTTGTTTTAAAACGATTGTAATGATCATTCATAGAGCTTCTACTATTTCCCCCAATAAAATGTTCTTGTTTTATTAATTTATAAACTCAGTAACATAAACATTTATAGTTCTGCATTTTACTTTCTATGTTCAATTTTGAAAAAGGAAATCTTTGATTACATAATTTAGTTCTATATAAATGAAATGGAAAAAAAAAGATTATTAACCACGGCTTTGTTAAAAAATAATACAAAAAAAAACATTTACAGAAATGTTTATTTTTCTTCATTAAATCATCGAAAATGTATTAATAAGTAATTATATTGGACAATGATAAGGATGTGTGTTTGTGTTATTGGCCGATTAGATCGAATAGAATTTGAAATTTCTTTTTATTGCTATAAAAATTATATTCTGAATTAATTAGTTTTCAAACGGTCTTAGCCAATAAATGTGTCTTTATTTCAGTAAAAGTATTCATAATTTTTTTTCTTTTGAGATTCGTAAACATCATATTGTTCGACTTTATTTTACTTCGTGAAATAAATAAAAAGTCTTTCACTTCCACTATCGCATAGATAGGTTTGAGTGTGAGTGCATTTGAGTAAGATATTTACACCCACCCAAGATACTTACGAAAGCAGCTGATGTGAGAGGTCAAATATAATAATCAATCCGTGCACAGACCATAATTGTCGAAGACAATGGATGAAAAACTTATATTCAAACGTAGTTTTTCGCTTAACATAATCGATATGCTTTGACATGGATCCAAATATTGAAGTAAAGTATACACCTTTTAGATAAGATTTCTACATGTTGCTGTTTGTTTATTTCGATTTCCAAACATAAATGACTTTGATTATGATTTCTTGATGAGAATACTAACATACAGCATTTTTCTCATACGTTTTCATCGTGAAATAGAGATAGACAGGGATATCTCCTGCGATACATTTTAACCCGATATCAAAGTGACTATAGATTGTTTACATTTCATTTGTGTACTCTTGCTTTTATTAATAATGACAAAATACTAATACAAAAATAGCTTATTTATCAAGATGTACAAGACATAGTAAGACTCGTCAGTTTATTATTCATTAATAATGTAATTTGTGCTAAATCATTACATCATTTTAGGTAAAAAAATGTGTAGATTTTTTCAATCCTGAATAACGAAGACCGGCCAGACTTCTCCTAGGAAACAGTTTGTCTTCGGGAACCTTGCAAGGACGAAATTCAGGTGCATTGTGTCGAAGTAGAGGTCCATTAAAATTCTTCTTTTGAGCCTAAAACAAAAGAAAGTATATGAAATGTCCTTTAAATAAAACGATTCGTTTACTAGTCGTCCAAGTGTTAATAAGCAATGTGTTACTTGGGGAATATTCCGTTTTTCGTAAAGATCTATCGTTTGAAACAGCTCCAGATCAGCTAGACCGTAAGCTCGAGCTGCATTTTCTATTGAACATATAAAAATTCAATCATTAGCATATAAAAAATAAATTATCTTACGGAAAAGTAAGATATTCTCGCGTGATCTAAATCCTCCATCAGTTATCGTAAAGTTGTCAATTGCATTCGGTTCGAGTCTGTTCATCAATCTTGTATTCGTGTTGAAAAATAGAATAGAAATCAAGAGATTGTTTCATAGAAAGTTATAGCATACTTGCATAAGATAATGCCATCTTTAAGAGCATCTTCATAAGAACAATCCGGAAATCTTTCACCGATTACTGATTCAATCCATGTTTGTATTTCGTTTTCAAGTTCTGGATCGCGTTTTGCTGCTATCTAATAATGTGATTGAGAATGATGATAGTTATGAAGAAAACAATTGATAGCAAAACCATTCTCTCTTTACTATGGTGAAAGGTTATGATAAGGACGGATATAGTATTGACACTTTTTCTGAAATAGTTCTTGAAATATACACTACATAATGATCGTGATGGTTCATTGATTCTTTTCTGACATAATAATATGAAAGACGAACTTTAATTATTATTATTTAAGATATATTTCTAGTAGACATAAGATTCATAACAGGTTTTCTTACTTTTACAAGATTGTTAGCTAGCGATCCATAAGCAGGTCCATAATTGGCCATTCTCTTAATTTAAGTAGAGAGACTACTACAAACAAGCACCAACGTAGAAATATCAATGAGTATCTTCAACTATTATATATATATATATATATAATGTAAGAAGCAATGTATTTATACAACAGCAAAACTATGCATAACTATTACTGATTCATCGATTTGTCTACCCTTGAAATAGAAGAAAACAACGAACAAAAGAGAAAAAGAAAGAATCAATAAATGATTGCTTCTCTATAAATATTATATGAAGTAAATGCTATCCATCTGGATACCAAATATGTTCTCTTTTCTATTGTATGCATGAGATATTGGGATCAACAAATGTCTTCTTACATACGAGAAACAATTTGTTCTCGCCAAAAAATTATCAATTAATTTGGTTCTCTCAGAGAATAGAAATAGGCATAAATGAGGTCATCAAACGTCGCTTATTTGATCCATATTTGTTTTTCTACTTATCAGTAGTCTGTTTTTCTGAAAATATTCTCTTCTCTAAATTGTAAGATATGTATTATTCAAAATATAATATACTCGAATTATCTTATCTGAACTATTAATTTCATATATTCGATCTTCGATTCTTTGTACCTCATGTAAAACATCGTGTATAAAAGCCTTATACGATTTTCTTCTTTTCTTTTTGATTAATTCGTATGACATTGAAATACTTCAAACTGTTTTGCAAGAATTTTTCTTTTTAAGCATTTTTCTCGAAGATTTCTACGAAAATTCTTTTTATTTAATGATTAGAGTATTTTCAGGTTCTATATATTGAATGACGTAGTAATCTCTCAATACATTCGCAATGAGTTCATACATATAAACGACAAGAACAATCAATCAATGAATTCTTTTTTTTAAACCATCTAATCGATCATTGTGAATCAATTCCATACGAGTTCTCTTTTTCTCAGAAGACTTTAACATTTTGAGGACAGAATTTTTTTAATTCAAAAAAAAAATTTTTCAATCTTTTTATTTTATCTTAACTGAAGGTAGCTACATAAGAATTGTAAAATAAACAAAAAAAAGAATTTTTCATCTTTCAAAAAATAATAGCAATTTGCTAGTAAAGTACTCGACTTCTTCTTTTTCTTTCCACAGACAAATGCATTTCATTATCAAAATTAATGATAAGAACACTATAAGAAAATAAAGAGTACAAGTTCGAAAGAAAAATGATATACTTTGCAAATTCAAGAGCAATGTAAATTCTTCAATAAGACCGAGAGGGAGTATATATATATTCAATAGAGAATGGGAATATTTTCGAAAAACAAAGCATATTTGAAAAGAAGTTATATGGGAGAAGGAAAGAAAGAAAAGAAAAGTATGAGATGACAAATGTGGGTGTTTATGACCTACGTGATCTTAAATATTTAATAGTTTAATGTGACTTAAACATGTTTTTTCTTTACTGAAAAATAGTTGGGTCATTTTTGATCCACCCGTGCATAAAGGGTTAACAATCATTCATCAACTACAATAAAATCATCTTATTGGAAGAACTTTCTGTGTATCCACACATTGATTAATAAGTTCATTAATGGTAAACAGCAATATGCACTTAACTTTTGAATCATTTCCATACATATTCATATCTGAATTACAAAATATTTTGTCTGATATCGATCGAAATGTCCAATACATCTTAACATACACCCATAGTTCGTCGTCCATATAGAGAATTTATTAAATGCAGTCAACGAGAAAAATTTCCATATCTATTCTTTTGTAATGTTCTTATTTACTATTCTGTTTCTGTTATACTCAGTGCTACATTAGCTTTTCTATCAAAGCATACTTGGATATTTCTATTCCATTAAAATTAACTATTTCTGACTTCTTATACAGACTGTTCAAGGAACATAGTTGTTCGCTCGATCGATTATATATGAAATTAGTTTTGCACGTGTGTGTCAATCAATCTTGAGTATGAAACTATAATCAATTAACTATCAGTACCATGCTCACCTCAAGAATATCCTCTCCCCGTCCACAGACCATGACAAACAGAATCGAGATGATCACATAACTAATATATGATTGGAGTATAGATGGAATAGTATCTTGTTCAAGCTCTATAATGTAAAATATTATAAAGACATGTACCTCAATATGCATAAAAAATAGAAAAATTCTAAAAGTTCATGTAGTTTTCTATCGTCCTGTGTAATTAGGTTTTAATTGAAATATTACCATATTGAGGTACCCTCGTTTCGAGATTACACCAAACTTGATTTTGTCACTCTCATAATAATTAGTATTGTAAATTCTATTGTTTATATAAAGCGGTATTTATTAGTGCAGTACCCAAAGGTATTGCTACTCGCTCCTGTAGCATACCAAAAAAATCAATACGAAAAAAGTTAACAAAGAGATGAAAAACAATGTTCGTCACAGTCGAAGAAAATAGAAGAGAAAGGAAAAGATTAGAACATCTATTAAATGACATATTTCGACTAGTCATAGTGAAATAGAAGCTACAACTTCAAAATTGTATTGAAATGTCGATTATTATCGAATAATATTCAAATAATGGAAAAAGTATTTAAAAATGATAAATGATTCATTGATCATCGTTGGATCAATGGTTACTGCTTGTTTCATCGGATAATATCGTATCTATATAGATCAATACCAGTAGTACTTGAAAGTGAACTCTTGGATGTTATTATGTAAGAAGTTTTTTCTGTGTAAATTCTTCGAATTTTGTTTGCCGCTTATAGAAGTCTTCCAAAGATTTTCGATTGGAAATATCTTGCGATTTCAAATGTCAATTTAAAATCATCTACTGCATTAGTTCTCGAGTAATTTCATATTTTACTTCCTCATATAGCTGAAATTAAATTTGATATCGGTAAGAAATCTAGTAATGTAGATAAAAGAATTATCAAATCGGAAAAACAATAAAGCAAAACAAACGAGCTCTTAAAAGAATATGCTGTATAGACAAGATCTCTCTCTTATTGATAATATGGATTGGCTTATCAATTGAAAATTTTGGATTAACTTTAAAATATTATATGTGAAATTATCTTTTTTTCTGTAGGAGAGCAATAGTTAGTAACTGACTGAAAATATTAAATACTCTTGAAATCATTACTGAATATCTTACAATGAAAACTAAACCATGTTCCTGTCCAATATGCAACAAGACTTGATTTTCCGATCACGCTTCCCACGTGATTCTGGTAAAGTTTTAGTTCTTTCTTCTCTTTTATATACTAGAATCATAGTTACGCATCCTTTTTTTATCTCAGTTGTTACTATTAAATAAATTCTTGCAACTTAATCTGCTCACCGTTGCCTCCGCTCATGTCGTCTAATTCACAAGTTTTACAAAAAATGTTTTTAGATTAGCTATGACGATTGAAAAAAATCTACAGGAATGTTAAAGTAAAATTAAAATAATAGCAGAAGTTCAATCTCTATCTACTAAATAGATGAGATTGAGTATTACAATTCTTAAATGTGCATCGGATACATGACAGAACGCAATTGACACGAATTATTCTCTTGCCGAGAAATGCGTGTATGAGGGTGAGTGTGGGTGTGGTTGTGGGTGTGGATGGGTGTGGGTGTGGGTGGGGTGTGTGTGGGTGTGGGTGTGTGGGTATGGATGGGTGTGAGTGTGGGGGTGGGTGGGTGGAGGTGTGGGGGTGGGTGTGGATGGTGAGTGGTGGGTGTGGGTGTGAGTAGGGGTGGCACTTTAAGGGTGTGGGTGTGTGTTGGTCTGTTGACTAACAAACTCCCTGGTTTATTTCTTTCTACTAAAAAAACAAACAACAACTATACTCTAACACTAACTAATAACACTCGGTCCATATATATATCCTTATGGATCACACAGATGACCAATCAATAGAGCATAGAAAAGAGAGAAAAGGAAGGTAGTGGACGAAAGGTAGCGCCACTACCTAACAGTGTGGCTGTTTAAGAAAAGAAGACAAACCCACACCCCACCCTTAAAGTGCCACCCCTACCCACACCCATACCCTCTCATGAATACACCCTAAAAAAGAAAAGATCGTTTCTCATTGATCGGCTTCCTAGCCAATAGGAAGACCAGATGTAAAATCCGACCTCCGATTCAGATTTTCCGACATCAACTACCTTTAGTGAAACTTTCGAAGTTACGCCTAAATAAACTTCGTCTCTGATGTTTTTTTGATCCTGCCACAAGCATACAAACCTATTTTATTTCATATAAGCTTCCGTACAGTCGAGGAAATAAATTATCTGTTCAAAGTTACAAATCTCAATTATGTTGGAACTTGCATTAAGCATTTATTTGTTAATTAATGAGCATAACATTTCTAGGAATATTGTAGTCTTGCTTCTCTTTAGTTTTTTGACAGTGAGAATTATATATTATGAATAACTCTAATACATTTGAAAAAAAAACTACAGTAATATTTGTAACAGTTCTATATTCAATAATTTATAAGAGAAGAGTAATTTTAATATTGTTCGTCTGCTGTTTCTGGATAGGTACGAAGCTCATCAATAATCAAAGAAATAGTGATTAACAAGCCATATTCATAAGAACTATATTGCGTGTGGTTCATAACCATCAATTCATATGCATAATTATCAAATGGATATTTTGGACGTTGACGATTGATGTATGCTATGACTTTCGTATTATTCGCATTCGTTATCGCCATTTGAAAAGGATGCATTTTTAAAGCAGCGAGAGTGAACATCGGATATATTTTAGTGAATGTCCACATCGATTCATTTCGTGTTCTCTCTATTTCATTAATAATAACTTGCTTGCTACTTGTTATCGAAATGAAAGCGAGTGATAATGGTTTATTAACTGAGAAATTGTTTAAGTCATCTTGACAAATTTGTAATCCAACTTTTGGCTCGGATAATGTTGTGTAGATGACATAACAAGTAATTCTTGTGTAGTCGCACGAATGAAAACAAGTTTGTTCAAAATCGCAGAGGCGTTGAGTCTTGTTCGATTTGAAAACAAGGCTGTAGTTGTTCCATGATTTGTTTTGTTTCACCACATAGTTTGCTGATAAAGGAAATTCATTCTGCCAATTTTTTTGTAATAATCCATGTGGTATCATTAATTTGATACATTCTCCACACGAGAGTAAAAGCATATAAATGAATAAAATATGAGACGTTGGCATCATACTAAGCAATGAACTTTTGAATGTTTGATGAGAATAAATAGAAACCAATTTCACCTCTCGGTCAATATAGTATGAGCTGCTTAATCGTCACTACACATATAATGAGTTGGCCAGAATATATACCCCTGTTCGTTCACCACTTGTTTTTCTCCATTCTGACTACTCGTTTCTCTTAAACATTGTATATCTCGTTGTATATATGAGAGAATAATCTACTCAAGAGAGAAAAAGAGAACAAGGTGAGCAATGTATAAAATAGAAAAGAGGACGAATGGAGAAGAAATGATTGAATATTCTTTTTCTTTACAATCGTTCATAGGCAGCTTAATATTTGTTCATTGATCGAGCACGTAAGTTAACTCGTTGTTTTCGTGAACGGATGGTGAGTGTAGATAGTTGTAATTTAGTTCTTATAGATTATTTTTTTTTATTCAATATCATCTTGATATAGCAGAACTTAAATAAATATTTGTCAGCTGCAGAAATAGACTGAATAAGGACATTGCTTAGAATTTTATGGTCTTCTCATGTTTTGTTTCTAAGAGAAGTAATATTTCTGACACTGGCAAGGAGTAGTAACTCGACTTCGAACTTTAAGAGGAGAATAAGGCGGAAATTTTGTCTGAGGTAGTGTCCGTTTAAAAATACAAAAAATTTCTAGCTATGTGTACTTTATTTCTTCTACATATACAATACAGTTCAATCAATATTATCGCTTAAAGAAGCATGTATTTAAAAAAAGATACCTCGATGATTCAATCCTACCTGAGACGGCCGAATCTGATGTCGAATTACTTTGGAATGAAGCACTTTCCATGAAAAACTCAGTCAAATTCGACCTGGATTTCGTTGGAATCCTTGTGATTGGATTTTGGACTGGATTATACCGGAAAGGATCCGATAGATTCCGGTGGCATCTGATTATCGGACATTATGAGAACCATCTCGATCCTTCTTTAGAAAAAAATCGGAAAATATAAGATTCCACAATAATTCTGCCCGAATTTCATCAGTTTCTCTCACTCGAAGTCCGGATCAAATCATATCGGCAAAGATCCCATGGGTAAGTGTCAAACCCAAGAAAGAACTGTCGTTACTGAAACTGTGTTTGGGTAAATCCATGGAAAAACAACCACTTTTTGGAAAAAGTGTTTTTTATCAATTTTTTTGTATTGGTTAGGTGTATAATGAACAGAACATAACTTTGGCCGAAAAAATTTTGTGACTTCTATCTGAAATCCTATAGCTTCAGGTCATTTTCAAGGAACATTTAAGGAGGACGTGGGTCACCCATGTTATTAGAATGTTTAAAGCTCATATTTTGTGCAAAGATAGATCATCACAAGACTAGCATAACCTCCAAAGGATTTGTTTTTTCAATATAGTTTGACCGAGATATGAAATTTTTAATGATAACGACTTTTCCATAATTTGGACCAACACGCTTTTCCAAGGGGGAAAACACGTACTCCCGGACTCCCGTACTCCCGTACTCCCATTGTATTCCCTGGACTCCGGGAGTACAGGGAGTCCAACATAGGAGTGGGAGTTTAACGTTAACTTTAACGTAAAAGCCAAAGTTAAAGTAACATACTTTAACACTGTAACGTGAAAGCAAGGGAGAAATCACGTACTCCCGTACTCCATGTACTCCGCTGTACTCCCGTAGTTCCATTGTACTCTCTGGACTCCGGGAGTACACCGAAGTACAAGGAGTCTGTGAGATACAATTCTTATGTAGGAGATCGTATCATAGATACCTTCGTCAATCACTTTAAATATTCCTATTTCTCAAGAACAACACTATGTACTCCAGTACTCTCTATGCTCCGCTGTACTCCCATACTTCCGTTGTACTCCCTGGACTCCGGGAGTACATGAGAGCCCAGCAAGGAGAAAAACACGTGCTCCCGTGCTCCCATTGTACTTCCATACTCCCATTGTAGTCTCTGGACTCTGGGAGTACACCGAAATACAAGGAATCTGTGAGATACAATTCTTATGTAGGAGACCGTATCACAGGTACCTTTGTCAACCACTTTACATATTCCTATTTCTTCTTGAATGGGATACTCATGTCCTCATGGCCTATGCTTTGGGGGCATCCATAAGTCCCCATGGCCTATCCTATGGGGTACCCATAAGTTCTTATGACCTATCTTTTGGGGGTACCATACGTCTTTATGGTCTATCCTATGAAGGTACTCATAATTCACCAAGGGCTATTGATGTTTGGTATTGTTAAATTTTCAAGCACTGTCTTGCGGTAGTTCCAGTTACTCTTCAAGCATCATTTCGTGGAGGGTTGTCGGATACCGCTAACTGTTAAAGAGATATCTAGCGTTAATCGTCATAGATTTTCAAGAGCTTCTAGGTAGGAACGCAAACTGTGATAAGAACGCCACTCACACGCAAGGAGAAAACAGCAGACTCCCAGATTTCGTACTCCTATGGGTTCCTCGAAACTCCCAGGAACCCCTTGGGACTTCCGCGGACTACTGAGCTTCCCAGGATTTCATGAGATTTCTTCGAATTTCGAGGGACTTTATGGGACTACCTGGGACTTCTCGGGATTTCCTTGGAACTCCTTTGGGTCTTCTCGCTACTTTGACATATTCTGAGTAGTAGCACCTACATGCATCATACTGGTCTGACTGTTCAGATCAAAGGTTAAATACTAATGAAAAGAAACTAATGTGTAAAGAGCTGCGCTCCTGTATTTTATGGGACTCCTTGGAACTCTTTGAGATTTCTTGGGAGTCCTTGGAACTCCTAGGGACTTCCATGGACTCGTGGAGTACGGAAGTCTACTGTTTCCCCTTGCTTATAGTACTCCCATAGGATAGCTCATGAGGACTTATGGGCACCTCCATAAGAGAGCCCATGTGGACTTATGAATACCCCTATAAGATACATCGTACTTCCGGGATTTCAAGGATTCCCATTGTACTCTCAGGGATCCGGAATCTTGGAAATCCCCTTTTCCCCCTTGCGTTCAACTATAAGAAAGACGAAAAAGAGGAACGCGACGTCTCGTCCACTAGATACCATCCTAGTTGCTTTGTCTACTAAACAACCTATTATTCAAGGGGAAAACGGCTGACTTCGGATCCATCAAAAGTGCCAAACACGTATTAAAAGCATCGGAGTTGGCTTAGGAGAATCGCAACAAGACTCAGAATAACAAAATTAGGTATGGAGTATGACTTGAAGTATCGGAGTATTTGTCAGAGTATTGGAGTACGCCCGAAGTATCTGAGTTTGGCGGAAATACCAAAGGGTGAACCCATTTTCAGGTGTTTACAGTTAATTACTTCGTTGCTTCTTTTCGATCATTATGATTCTCAAACGTGAAATGAAGTGTGGTGGGAATTACAACTATAGACTACTGACTTGAGACTCTCATACTGCGGTACTTCAATAATACTTCGATACTCCGGCTCGTATTCCAGTACTCCGATGATACTTCGACGATACTCCAATACTCCAAGCTGAAATCCAACGCAAAGAGTAAAGTTGATAATTTGAATTATACTGCTGAGACACATGATGGAAGATGATAGATTCCCACTGAAATGTCCATTGCGAACAACACAAAGCATGTCTTAGCTGCTGGAGTACGATGCGAAGTACGATCCGAAGTACTGGAGTACCAGCTAAAGTATCGGAGTATCTGAGATCCCGGAGTACCGTTCCCCCCTTGCTATTATTCGAGGTCGTTTAAAAATTAAAGCAAGGAAAAAACCAGTCTTGTAATACTTTCTCAAAAAATATTCGGAATAAACTATTACGTTCGTTGTACTCCCATGTACTCTATGTACCCCGTGAGTACTCGTAGTACGGGGGTACGTGTTTTCCCCCTTGATTCGAGGTCGTTTATAAATCAACAAAAGAAAAAAAATCAATCGTGCAATGCTTTTTCGAGATATATTTGGGGTCGATTTGTGGCACATTATTACGTTCGCTGCGTTTCCTTGTACTCCCATGTGTTACCTTGTACTCCTATGTACTCCCCTGTACTCCCTTGTACTCCCATGTACTCCCTTGTACTTTCTTGTACTCCCTTGTACTCCCATGTACTCCCATGTACTCCCATGTACTCCCTTGTACTCGGAGTACGGGAGTACGTGTTTTCCCCCTTGCGCTTTTCTCATAGTAAACACATCGAAATCGTTATGCTTAAAAATTTTTTATCTTGAGCAAAATACATTGAAAAAACAAATCCTTTGGAGGTTATGCTAGTCTTGTGATGATCTATCT
>CAJNOP010003821.1:0-11893 GCA_905250075.1 Rotaria sp. Silwood1 | reverse complement strand
ATAAACGGTTGAAAAGGGTTTGCTACACGTTGCACTTTCATAAACCCATTTTTCGTTTTTTATTCTACGATTTTTTTTTACAGTGTAGAAAAGTATGTGCATTGCTAGTATTAATCATATGAATACTTTCTAGAATCATCATTATATCGATCATTATTTCTCGGTGATAATATATTATAACTAAATAATAAATTGAATTACATATCTATCAATAAATCGAAAAACATACTTTGATCGACTACTAAAACCAGCTGGTTCATAATCATCAAAAAATCTCGATTTCGTGGTGCAAGTGAAACATTTCTTGTTGTTGTTACACCTTCTTGTTGAATTGTTTGCATATCAGTCATAGCACTATAACTTGCACCACTAAATACATAAAAGATAATGATTTATTTATTCTTCTTTTTGTTGAAATATAAGTTCTACCCATCGGCGGGTCAGCATCAAAATTTTTGGTTTGGCAATTACTAAAAAAATTGTTTTGATGATTAGTTTTTGTCCGGTTGTCGATTATTTCAAATATTTTTGGTGTGGCAAGTGCCACACTTTGCCACGCTAGTGACCCGCCGATGGTTCTACCTTCGATTGCCAAATCTCATGCCAAGATGTTCCATTTGCTCAGTTTTCTTTGAATTTGATTGTTTTAATTTAGCTTCTTGTAATTCACGTTTTTTTTTTTGTTTATATCTTGATAAGCAAATTTAAGATTTGCCCTAAAATATAAAAGTATGATTTGTTTTTTATTATAAATAATTCATTTACATGCCTTTTTCAAGTTATTTTTCTGCTTCTCCACGAAATTTTACTTGTTCTTGAATATTACGTTCGATTTCTTTGAAATTAGCTGTTACTTTTTGTACATCAAAATCTTTCTAAACAAAAAACAATAATTTAACTTATTTTATCAAAAAACAGAATACAATCGAAACTAAGCTATCATTCAGATAAACAGACCTTTTTCGCTGCTGTTGGTCGACGTTGACCAATTGTTGTTTTTTTTTTGATCGAGTGTTTTCACTGAACCATTATTATTAAATGCATTTGGATCAATCGATGATCCTTCTGTTTGTTGTTCAGCTAAAAACAAAAACGGACGAAACGATAAAAATAGAAAAGAAAGTAAGAAGTTAATTTACTCTTATCAAGACTTTGATCGCTTGAATGTGAAGAGATTGCTACATTATCATCCCAACCAGTTTTAGTTGATGGTTGAGAATGTTCATGGAAGAAATCACCTTCTTTTTTTTCAGATGTTGCATGACTATGTTCACTCTTATGTCCTTCATCAAAAAAAAAGCTAAAGAAAAATATCATAAATATCATTAAAATAATTCTTTCTTAATATTTCATTATTTTAGTCCCATATTGTTTCATTGCTTTAGTAGCAAGTTGATGAAGTTTTTCACGATAAAGTTGTGCAGCTCGACTACTACATTTTTGTTGGTTATCTTTTGTTTCACAACCATGTTGTTGACAAAATGCTTCCTAAAAAAAATCAATCTTAGAATTTTCATTGATCATCATATGATATAATACTTACAGCATTAGCATTTCCACCAACTTGCATAACTCTAAATATACCAGAAAACATAACAATTGAAAATTAATATTCGAATAGAACATACCGAAGTTGAAGCCATCCCAACTAGATCAAGATTGGTTGAACGAATAAATCATACATGAACATCAAGTCCATGATGTTTTGCGACACAATCAATACATAAAAATACACCATAAGTAATCGATGCTCATGTCAGACTTTTTGCGTTACAATCGAAACACATCTATCAATGCACATATATACAGACAACGGATCAACATTAGAAACAACAGTCTCTTCTGTTGTCTATGCAACTAAATGAATCGAAAATATTGAAAGACAAACTGTCGAAACAATCAATACAATAAGGATTATCTTCACTACTATCAATACTCTGGAACATTTTCTTCTGATGGAATAAATTGCGTTGACTAAGTTGATACAGCTAACTTTCATCAGTCAAGTAGATAATATCGAAAGCAGTAAATTTCAGTTGAAAGCTAGTTTATTAATTAAAAAAAATTTTGTATTTTCTCCAGTTTATGATTTTTCAGTTCATTTAACATATATTTTATACTGTCTTTGAATTCTCTGATCGATTTCGAGTCTAAATAATGTTCCATTTGTTCCAATAACATTTTTTGTTCATTGATATTAGCAATTTGGATGTGCATCACTTCGTTGCGTACATTTGATAAACGGACAAGTTTATCCAGATCAATTGAACAAAGTGATTGCAACTCGCGTCGTTTTGCCATAATCTTTGGTGATGGTGGACGATGAGCTAAATTAAGATTTAGACTTAGTCAGATTGTGAGATAAAGAGAAGAAACAATTTACCTGATTCTAACGAATTATGTGAAGTTTGTTTAACAATATTAACAATTTCTGACCATCGAATCTTTGGATAATGACATCGAATTATTGGTAAAACAATATGATAACGATACAGAAATGAAACTTCAAATGCATGTAGTATAGCATCCTGTTCATGTTGACGTTCTTGTAAACCTTGTACAGCTGAACGAAGATCAGTAACTTGACCGGACAAATCCGTAATTTTTTTTCATTATTTATTGCCAATTGTTCAATATTGTACAATACCTTGAATAATTTTTCTTGAATATTTTTTGGTGCTGTTGACTCGATCAACAGACGAAGTTCATCGAATAATGAAGCTAATTGCATTGGTTTTGTCATGCCACAATGAGTAGAAGAATCAATAATGGTACATACAGTTTCTTCAAATTTCTTTAACGAATCTGTTTTCATGATATGTTCTTCTTCAAGAGTTTTATTAAATTCATTTCTAAACCATGTTGAGGTAATTCGATTGAAAGATGATGGAATAGACAATGAACCACTGTGATTGATGATACTGTAATTGATCATATTATGATGATTCATTAGTCCTATAACAAGAACAAAATGATTGAGATTGAGGCGATGAAAAAACGTACTTTTCAAAAAACCAAACATTTTCTGTTGTTGATCTAGAATTTGAATTTCGTGTGTTTTCAGATTTAGCTTTAGCGTTAGTATGTACGCTGAGCCCGATGACTCATCGAATCAATAGGAAAAAAAATGCACTTTGTGAGGGCACCACATGTCTAGACTCTTTCTCGAGAGTTCTAATGATGAATATTTTCACTCACTCGGTGAATTAGAAATTTTAGTCACATTAGATTTACTGGTACTTCTTCAGATCGACGACACCATTTCGTATTGGTTGTATGATAAAGAGGAAAGGAAAATTTTCCTTTCCTCTTTATCATACAACCAATACGAAATGGTGTCGTCGATCTGAAGAAGTACCGATTTACTAGTCCAAGTCGCGTTTACGAGATCACCATTGAATAGCGGTAATTAGTGCACGTTAATGGTGATATCAAACCAATAGAAATTTAAGAGTGCATATGACATTGTCATCTTTCTTTTATAGAAGACAAAGTTGACATCCACGGATAACAAACATCTTTTCTTTATTATTGTGATATTGAATTGTTTCGTGAAGCTGAATGCCATCAAAAATTATTCCATGTGTTCTTTGCGGAAAACAAGGTCGACTCGCTCGTTTAAAATATACAAAGATTTGCACAACTGAGAGAGAAGAAAAAATTCGTGAAGGTTATCGACGTCGACGTGATCAAGAATTTTATGTCTCACTTTTATATCAACAAGTGCACGTCAATTGTTATAAATCACTGGTCTTCGACTTAGAACCACTTTCATTTATTACCAACAGACGAGAACAAAAGAAAATAAAACTTTCTTCTGATAAAACACAATTAGAATTCAGTTTTAATTGATATTACAAATACTCGGAATAAGCTTTATTGTGATGATGATGATAATAAAGTAAGTTAAGCTAATGTTCTAATTATTGTAATATCTATTTTTTCTATCTTATGTTTGTAGCATTTCAAACTGATGGGAAAAAAAAAGAAAAAAGAATTTAAACTTTACTTCGTCCAACACCTTAACACATGGTGTTTCTGATCCATTAGTTATTGATCTATCAGATCCAGATGTTTCTTTCATTGAAGTTGTTCAATCTGATTCAACAACAATACCAGATTTACATTCATTGATCAACATTGATCATGAATCTTCAACAAATAATTTATCATACACACAACCACAACAACATCTAAATCAGTCGGAATCTGATGATTCAACACTATTTATATCACTACTATCCGTCATGGGTAAAGATTTTTCTAGTTTCGATTTGATTTGTTCGTTAAATGAAACAAATTCTTTAAATAGTTCATCTTCTAACTTGATCTTCGGAAAAGATTTAATTACAACTTCTTGTAATCGTTCTTTTTCTAATTCATCTCGTTCATCTAATAAATAATCAACTGTAATATCGGGCATCGATGTCATTTTACGTGAATCTTGTACAATATAAACACCTGTACCTCGTTTGCCAGCTCTAGCTGTCCTACCGAATGCTTGTTTCTCGACTCGTAGATTACTGGGCACATAGGATAGTATAACATATTATCCACCATTAACTTCAACTAATTCATTAATACCTAAATCCGTACCTCGACCTGAAATATTAGTTGCAATAATAATATCGCCAGGATTTAATTCATTTTTTTCGAATTTTTTATAGGCACGATCATAAGTATAGATGTTATTTTCTTTGGTATGAAATTCTTTTCTAACTTTGGCAGCGATCTTTTCTAGACTAGCAATCTGTTCGCATATAACAAGAACAGCACGTCGCTTATCTCTATTACCGTTCGGTGCTAATATTTTTTCAAAATTTTCAATTTCTTTTTCTAATTTTTCTCGTTTTGCCTCATTAAAATAAATAGTTTCTTGTAACGCTTTGATTTGTCGATCAATTTTTTCCTTGTTTTTGATTTTTTCATTAATGTCTTTGCCATATTTTTCTAATTCTTTATAAAAATCTTTTATTTTAATTTCATCTACTCTATCTAATGGATTAAGAATTCTTTTTCTTAACTCCTGTTGATATTTTTCTAGTTCGTCTTTTTCTAGGGTTAATGTTTTACTTATATTTTCTTCGTTGGCAAGTTGAGGGCGCAAATTTTCTAATTGACCGAAGACGTTTTGAAGATTTTTTTCTGATTGTTCCTGATTTTGTTTTATTTGCTCTCGTTCTTTCGTATTCGTTATTTCACGTTGAGCATTCATTTTCTCTTGAATATCTTTAACTATGTTTTCGCACCATTCATATTCGGTAGAACTAATCGATTCATTTTTTTTTCTCATATTGAAATCGATATTTTTTAAAACGAGGTAATTCAAAGCTATCAACACCATATTCTCTATTTTAAATTTCTCTTTCTTGTTTACCTCCAATGGTTCCTGTCATATCATTCAAATTACGATATGATTTAAAAAAAACTCATATTTGACATAAAGACAGCTTTTAAACTTTCATCACTCAATTTGCCACTATGTTTCAATTGTAAAAATTGATGCAATCCGTTACTCCAACGTGAAGTCATTTGTTTGACACCTGTATCTTTATCCATAATTAAAACTTCTCTATGTTTAGCTGATTCAACATCACCAATAATATAATTATCGTTATTTTCAATACATATCGCTCAATAGGCATTGGTTATCCAACTTTTTAAATTTCTAGTGATAAATTTGTTCAATGAACTTGGAATTTTCAATTCCTGACTTTCCATCAATCGTTAAATATGTTCATAAATTTTATCGACATTTGCATCACTATAATAGTTTTCGTATTGTGTATATACAGCTACCCAAATTTGAATGAAAAGATCTCATAAATATCTTATATCAGTAATACTATGTGAGATGTATAATGTTTTTTCAGCATTATCAATAACCATATTATCAACTTCATCAACAATTAAACTATTACCGATACAATCTCGTATGTTTTTATTGAAAAAATTCGTTAATAGAATATCTCTCTGAAAATAACCTGTTTCTCCGTAGATGATATCATTTTGTTCATAGCGTTCTTTTCTTTCTTTATCACCTGTGCCAGTAGCATCGCAAGCCTCATCACAATTATTTCCTGCTTTTAAACCAAATAATTCAAAAAATTTTCTATATCCTTCACGTGAATCATCACTAGCATCTCGAATAGCTAACACTTTCGAACTTGTCACAATATCAAATTTTTCGCCTATTAATGCTTGTGCTGTTGCTAACATTGCAGTGATCAATGATTTGCCTTCACCTGTTGATATATTATCTAATCGACCTTTCTTAGATCCCGTAGGATCTACGAATATAGCTAAAGCAATTAATTGTGTGTTTCTAGGTGAATAGCTACGGTAGAATTTTACGGCTCTTACAATGACAGAGATAATTTCCGCACGATATTCATTTTTCCAATCAAAATATATTTGTCTCAGACGTATTTCTTTTTTTAATTTATCAGCCCATTGTCGAATATTATCTTTAGTCCAATTCATAATAGGAATATTTGATAGTTCATCACAAATTTTCGATTCTTTTCTCGTATATTTTAATGTTTTATCTTCTTCATTGAATCTCTCATCAAAGTAACAATTGATATTTTCTAATAATTTATGTATTCTCGTTTCCATAACACTTTCGTCTTGTAATAGATTTCTTAGAGGATAATTTATTTCTCCTTCAGCAATTTTTTCTCTCATTAAACTCAATAATTGATCGACAGTTAAAACATTTAACTGATTTTTGGTATTTTACTTTAAAACATTTTCCCATTGATCAAATGGTTTATCATTTAATTGTGTTAAACTATCCTTATCTAATGTATAGCCACCGTAAGCTAATTTCTCTAATAAATCATTCAATCGTCTAATTGTATTTATAGTATTTTCATTCGTAAATTCGATGTTTTGAAATAGATTTAATAATTGTTTTAAAAGATCTTTTCCATATTCTTCTCTTATTTTGCACAAATAATTAACAGTATGAAATTTTCCTCTTAAAGATTCTGAAAATAGTGGAATTTGTTCTAGTTCTCGAACTAATTTTCTTTTCTCAAGAGGTGATATCCATAATGGCAGTGATTTTAAATGTAGTTTATCTAATAATATTTCGTCTAGATACACTTCACTATCAATGACTAAATCAATGAGTTCGATTAAAAACATACGAGAATCACGATTGAATGAACCAGATAATTCCTTTTTATATTCTAATACTAGATAACCAAATATTTCTAAAAATCGAACTGTCACTTTATTGCATAAACGTAATGTTCTTTTCAAACGGCAAAATTTAATTTTTAATTCATCATCATTGTTCGACAGCATTGTATATATATTAGATTCTATACGTGCAAATAAAAATTCAAATAACCATTGTTCCGGTCGTTTTTCAACGATAATGGTTTTAACTATTGACAAATCGTCAAAATCAACTAAACGCAAAATTAATTTAGTAATATCATCTAATGAAATACATCTTATGTCTCGATTGATTGTGGCAATGGTTCTAATTAAATCAAACCATTCATCTAAGCGATTTTCAGCAAAAAAATGTGATTGTTTAATACAGTCATGAATTTTTGCCTTGTCACTATTCTTTTGCTCAAATCTGTTTAATATTTTATTCTCTAATAATTCTATTCTTAATGTAGCCAATTCTTCTTCCCATCCAATAATGGGCATTTGAAAAATTTCGTCTAATTCTTTCATGTAACGTTCTTTTTCTTTATCATTTGCAATCATTGCAAGAATGTCTTCTATATATTTGTTTTCTTTATCTGTATTTAAGAATCCTATTAATGACTTCGACTCATAAGTATAACTGACTGTATCTTGTAATTGTTTTCTCGATATTTCATTAAGATGAATGAGCACAGATTTATCTAAATCGATTTCTTTTGATTTGCTCTTAATATATTCTAAAATTCGATTTTTCTCAAATGACTTCTGAACATAACTATTTTGAGATTTTATCATTTTATCAATTAGATTATAAACTTTTTTAAAAGTTTCTCTATCAAGAAGAATGTCATAATTAAAATTTATGGTTGAAAGTTCATTGACAAGTTCTTTGTCGTCAGTTATAAAGTTGGAAATAGTATCATCGATTTGATTCTTATAGAAAATTGTAAATTCATTTCGATTGATTTTGATAATATCGATTTCTTTCCCTTGTTTAATTCTACTTTCTAATGGTTTCGCTTCCTGTTGCATCAGACAAATAGAATATTCATTTTTGTCAGTCAGTATAATTTCATTTAAAACATTGATAGCAATATTAAAACATGCTACTCTCTGAATGTTTTCTAATCGAATCAAAGCTTCATTTTCATCTGCTGTTAGTGAACAATACAAACGACAATATTTCAAAAGATGCTTTAAATATTGTTGATTATATATTTGATCAATATTTAAATTTTGAATTTTTTCTAGAAGTTTTCTATACTGTTCTTTTTTATCAGCTAGATAATGCGATGATAAACCATCGAGTAAGCATAAAATATTCGATAGATTAGTTTTTAGTGTTTCTTCAAATTCAAGGAATATATACGACGAATCTTTTGCTTCAAAAATTTTCAATTGAATCTCATCAGTTTTTATTTCCATAGTTTTCGTGATCGTATTGATCTCGAATTCATTAATTTTTATCAAATGATGAATTTCATCGAAATATTCAAGTAAGTTTGAATAACTATTTTTAACATTGAATATTCGAAATAATTTATTCCAAAAAAATTGTATAAAATAAATAATCTCATCGATCTGATTACTAGACATTTGTTTCTCTTTTAATATTGTTTCATTTTCACTGTTCAACATTTTTAAATATAAATTAACTAAAAATAATTTGAGATTTGCTAAATGTACTTCAATGTCTTTCTTATTTTCATTGATATGATTGAGATCGATCTTATCTAATACTATTAACAAGGATTTTAAATCGTCTTTTTTGAAACGATCAGAGTTTTTTTCAATGTTGATTATCATAATTCGAAATTTTTTGAAATGCAATTGCAAATTATTATCTTTAACATTTAGTAGATTTTTAAGAATTGAAGATTCAATTTTTATATTTAAACAATTTTGTTTTAGAACTTCATATTCAAACAATTGGTCTCGATTTGAAATCAAAAACGATTGAATTTTATCAATATTAGTTCTTTTATTTTCAGCAAGCTTTCCTTGAAGGCCTAGTGCCATATTAGATGTTAGTGTTTCACAAAATTCCTTAACAAATGTATACTTTTGGCATCCGATGAAGTTCATTAAACCTAAAATTTGTTTAAAACTTTCCATGAGCTTATCCAGAACAACATAAATAGGATTCTCTAGTCTTTGTTTCATATAACTCATATGTTCTTTTTCTATCAAATTATAATTTGAAATCTTGTAGATTTTATTTTTCAAACATTGTTTTAGCTTTTTTTAGTTCTTTTTGAAGATTGCCTATGTCATCGTCTTGTTTCAATGCTAAGTTGTGATTTTCTTCTTGATCATACTCATTATCGTTATCTAATTCTGGATTTAAGTTAGTAGAAATTTCTAATTTCTCTTCAAGAAAAATATCAATCGATTGAATGAAATCGGATATGTTTTGCTGATGTTGTTTATCAGGAAACATACTATGAGCAAAAATATTGTAACATTTACTTAGAAAAACCAGAATGATATTGATATGATTACGATTTTTAAAACAAATTAAACCCTTTTTTAAATTAACTCGAATAAATAAGTTATTTCTTTGACTATTTCGATTAATGGAACTAATAAGACTTTAATTAGTTACATCACATCTTTTTATTTCGAATTTTTGAAATGCAATATTAAATTTTTAAATCGAATTCTTGAGTTTTTCTAATCGAGTTGATGCATACAATGTACTCATAATGGTCTTATTTTCGTAAACTTCTTCGGCATTATTCCAAGGTAAATCATAAATTTTCGTACTATTATTTAGAATAGCTTCAATTGAATGATTTTTCATTTTATCACTTTTCTCAATTGAAAATTTACCCATTTCATCGAAAAATTCATTAATACTTTTCTTTGCTAAAAATCGACTTCTCGATGTTTGATTCGGTAAAACAATATTGAAACAATCTACTATTTTCTCATTAAAATATTCTTCAGTTTTGGCTAAATAATGAAAAATTTGTCTACTTAAAATTGATGCTAAAATTTCTTCGATTTCCTCGTCTTTTTTATTCATAATTGACTTTAGTAATTTATCAAAAATTCATTTTCTTATTTCATAACTAAGATCACCTTGTTCATGTTCGATTATAATATCATCTAATTTATCTAAATGTAAAGTAATTTATTTCGTTCATCAGCTACATGTAAATGTGTTTCAAATTGATTAATAATTTCTTTTTTAAAATTCATCAATTCGAAATATAGTTTCTCTTCTACGTTACAAGCTGTTACACATAGATGATTGACTGAATCGAAATATAATTGATTTTCATGTTCTTTTAATAGTTTCATCAGAAGATCATCTAGTTCATTTCTTTGAACTTCGAATTTAAATAGATTTAGAATCGTACTTATCTGGGTGGGGGTGTGGGTGGGGTGTGGGTGTGGGTGTATTGTATCTTTTCATCTGCACCAACACCCACACCCACCCCCATATCCATCCCCTGAGATGTCTCGATGTTCGACAAGCTCAATGCCAGATAAACAATATGAATAAGTCGAATAAGTGCTCTTGTATAAACATATATCTTCACAACTCACACCTTCAAATATGTACAACTCTCTCTCTGACAATAATGATGAGAACAACAACCTATCTGTGTAGTAACGAGCGCGAAAGATACTAAAATAATAGAGAGAAAGAAGAAGCGAGAAACGCGAAGAAAAACGAAATAAGAGAAACAATAAAATGATAACACAAGTGACGACACATCGTGCCGTCACAGGGCTCTCCCACGACAGAAAAGTAAAGAGTTCCAGCGAAAGAGAAGTCATTAAGTTCACGAATTTGATTGTGTTGTTATGTTGTGCATTTGTTTGTTTTATGTAATGAAAGAGGATATGGGATGTAATATGAAGAGCATAATATATGTCGACTTGTTCATTTTTTTTTCAAATAGATGTGGTGTGATTAGAGGTGTTAGCCGCCGATTTTTCGCCGCCGCCGCCGGTAAAATTTTCATCCGCCGCCGCCGAATAGAACGTCTCGGCGTGAACTTTTCCGCCGCCGCCGCCGTTCGAGTGAAGGATCACAATTCAAGCTTCCTCTTTTCTAGATTATCACTTGTTGATAATAATCAGTAATATCTCAAGTTTGATCTATGTGACAATTAGAGATTGCTGAAACCAACAGAACTTTTAAAAAATAGGAATTAGTGTATTTTTTCTTGGATGACATATGGTCTGAAAACCGAGCTGATAAGAAAATATGTCTCCTTGTGATTTTGTGACGCTACCATATTTATTAGGTTTTCATTTGCATTATTCCTTCATGCACAATAGATTCATCGCTATTATTTTCTTCGTTTCGCGATTTTTGACTTATTCAGTATGCAGTTTCGACTAACTGTCTAGTTTGAGTTCGAATATAGATGTAACTAACATTGCGATTCGAATTTGAATTCCAATCGACACTCTCCTACCAGTTTAGAAAAAAGAAAAATATTTAGTTTCAATTTGAATTCAAATAATCAATGAAAACAAATCTTGCTCTTTCTCTCCACTCACAGAAAAGTATCGATTTGAATTTGGATTCAAATTCTAATTTCAATGTCAGTTTCACTTATGATCTAATTCGAGCTAGCATAGGGGTGGCACATTATCTTTATTTTACTTTGAAAAAGTACAGTAAAGTAGAGTAAAGTAAAATACTATAGTTCGAATGTGGAAAATAAAGTGAGATAAAGTTAACCAAACAATATTTTTTATG
>CAJNOP010003820.1:0-11896 GCA_905250075.1 Rotaria sp. Silwood1 | reverse complement strand
ACAATATGAAAAGAAAGGTTATGCAGCATTCCAATCGTTCACCAATTAGTATTAAAAAAATATCGCTGATTAATTGCGATTTTATATGAAAATCGGGGAGAAAATCGGCAAAAATCGCCATTTTAGACGATTAATCGCGATATAATCTCACGATTATCGAACTAATAAATCGCGATTTAATCGGCGATTATTGTGCGATTTTAATGACATGGGAGGTGTTATTCTGCTAACAAGTCACGTATTTCAGCAAAAAACGCGTTAAAATTTTTAACGAAAATAAAATCGCAAAAATGTGCGGTTTTTACGCGTTATTTTTCGTTGCTTGTCTGATTGAGTAGATATCATCTTTTCTTGTGCTTTTAGCTTTGCTAGAAAATATTTTTTCATTTGCCTTTTTTTGTTTCTATCAACAGTATTCGCTATTTGTTAAGAAAGTGATTATTCCTGATTTTGTATATTTTATTTTCTACGATCAATGTACCACTAACATAAATGAATAAAAAATGTTTCTAGAATATTTTGTAATACTTATAAAAATACTTGTTAGAAAAGTCCTTGAAAAAATGCTGCACTCTGTGTGATCATATTACTGACTTGTAAATTAATCAAACTTTTCTTTTTAATTTAAAAGCTCAATGTCTAAACTGCAACTTTTATAATAGATTTATTCTTCTCGAACGAATTTTCGGTAAAGAAAAAATCAAAAAGAAAATCTCTCTCAAAAAGTACTTGTATACTAAAAAGTCTATAATTATCAATAAATTTACGATGCATAATTCAAATTTAAACAAAAAAATGTCTAAATGGAGTACGGCGAAGCTTCTATTCATATCATCTATGACAGGTTGTTTTTGGATATACTTTTGTTTCTTGAGTAAAGAAATTTTCTTTAAAAAATTGAACTTATAGTAATTACCATTCGTTTTCAGGAATATCAGCTATCATTCTCAAAAACTATAGGAGAAATTAATTGAAAAACATAAAGTTTTGTCATTATATAACGATAAGATAATAAGAATCATTATAATATCCATTCTCTTTGGAAAAAAAGTCATCTTTAGTAGAAAAATCAATAGTAAATTTAACTTTTATCGAAAGAGCACTCATATTGCTACAGAAATTATCGTTGCATATATGGGTGTGGGTGTGGGTATGGGTAAGAAGATCTAACATCCCCACCCACCCCCACCCACACACCCCACACCCAAGAGCATATAAGCGAAGAAAAGACTAACATCAATACCCATGAATATACTCTAAATAAAATCTTTATTTTAGCCACGAAAACTCAGCGAAGCAGATTCTTAATTTCGAGTTTTATATTCAATTTAAAGTATTTTAAAAGATTAGTTGATTTGTCAAAGATCACGTCGCAAACGAATCGAATTTCTTTGAAAATGCTCTTTTAATAATATAAAGAATATTTCGTAGTCTAACTTCAAATGAACACCAATGAAAGCTTATCTAATCGTTTCTTTTTTTTTTTTATTGAAGAAAAATATGAATTGAATTCGAGTGCTAGTAAGTATATTGAATATTATCGCTTTTTCTTGTCAAGTTACAGAAAAGTTGTCTGATGTTTATAATAATATAAGTCGCATCTTTTCAAGAATGAAATAAATTATGAAATCATTTTTAAAATAATCGTAGTCTGCTTGTTGTCTATAATCAGATTCTCTTATAGGTTCCTCTGAAAGTTCATCATCATTAGTCATTGTTCAGTATTGAACGATGTCTACTATTGCGCATTGTATAGAAATAAATATTGGCGTATACACTTTTTATCAACTGAATTTCTTTGTACAAAGATGTTTTTTTCTTCTTGTCGACGATTAATTGTCGTGTGCTCTTTATCTTGAATATTTTATTGTCACCACGTGTACTCTGAAAAAAATAAAGGAGGTTTGCAGAACCTTTTAGACCTCCAGAAGGTGCTATCTTTTACCTGATAGCAGAACCCCTGAAAAAGGGTTCTGGACAAGAAAAAATAGTTCTGAAATCCTCGTTGAAACCTTTTTTTCTTGTCCAGAACCATTTTTGAGGAGTTCTGCTATCGGGTAAAAGACAGAACCTTTTAGAGATCTAAAAGGTTCTGCAAACCTCCTTTATTTTTTTCAGAGTAGTCCTACCAAATAGAGTGTGTAGATAAAAAGTATTCAAAAAGAAAAACGAAAAACAAGCAAGAGACAAAAAGAGACCGAAATGTTGCCCTGATGCAAAGATAAGAAAAAATTATCTGATAAACAAAGCACTCGTCTCACTTGCACAACACTTGACCAAGTCGGAAGAAATCATCAGTAGAATTGACTCGGTATGGCTGATTTTCATGTTTTGAATTTAATGAGCACCCTATTAGAAGACTTTCTAAGACTAAAGAGAATATTTCAAACTTCATAAACAGAGCTACATAGAATACCACAAATAATGAGATTCCGAAGAAAAAAACCAGAGACAAGCTAATGCAAGACTTCACGTCATCGAATGTTCCAAGTAGTTCCTTCAGTTATTTGCATAGAATCCAATTGTTCAAGTCACTAGTTCTTTCGACAAACAATCTATTACTTCAGTTCTACGAAAACGGAACATGTGAAATTCAAATAGATTATTGAGTTTCTATTAGTAACAACTCTTATTCTAGTGTATCCACGGTGAAAATCAGGAAATCCTGAAATCTTGAATTCCCCTGAATCCGAAGGATTCCCTATGATTCTTTAGAATTCAAATTATTCCTCACAATTGCATAGGACTTATCTGGCTTTTCAAGAATTCCTCATGACTCCTTAAGGTTTCTCAGATATTCATAGGATTTGTTAGGGTTCCATGGAAATCTATGGAATTCTCTTGAAAGGGTGTAGGTGGGGATATGGGGTTGTTTGGCTCTTCTATCATCCACTCTCACACCCACACCCTAGAGGTGTAAGCCGTGCGGCTGAGCCGCAGCTGCCGTCGATCGAGGCATCGGATTACACCGCTACTAACGAATTATATGAACAAAGTACAGAATAAGGATGATGGATGTGGGTGTGGCTGGGTAACTTTCTTCTCCAATCTACACCCACCAATAGAACTCCTAATCATCCGAATCCAAGGTAGTCCGCATCTGCCGAAGCGATATTATTAAAATTGATAAGTTTAAATCGCACCGAAGCACTCATACTATTTAGCTTTTTTCATGACTACGTCGTGAATGGTGGTATTGCACATACAGTGACGCTCAAAATTATTCATCCATCCAACGGGTAACGATTCAATGAATATATCTCTGTTCTTGTTCAAAGTATAGAACTGCGGTTTTCAGCAAAATGTAGCTACATACCGGTGCTCCTTTGTCAAAAGTTTCAGCGTTATAGAACATGTCTTGATGATATAAGACTAAAAATATTAAACTGGTAAAGATTTGATTTTTCTCAAAATTATTCATACAACTATACATGAAGAAAAATAATTGCAACATCGAATATTTTGTGAATATCTCTTCATGAGTACACGTTATAGCTGTAAGTTTTTTTTTAAAGATGCGCCTTAAAATTCTCTACAAGAGTATATATGAAAGTCTCCTATCGAATTCATGTATAAGGTTTTTTCGAAGATAAAAGTCCAACACCACAAAATGGTAAGGTATTCTACTACTCAGAAAAAGAACAAAAATAAGAGATTTCCCTATTTGCAGTGTTAGACTTTTATCTTCGAAAAAACCTTATACATGAATTCGATATGAGACTTTCATATACACGCTTGTAGAGAATTTTAAGGCGCATCTTTAAAAAAAAAGCTTAAAGCTATAAAGTGTACTCATGAAGAGATATTCACAAAATATTCGATGTTGCAATTATTTTTCTTCATGTATAGTTGTATGAATAATTTTGAGAAAAATCAAAACTTTACCAGTTTAATATTTTTAGTCTTATATCATCAAGACATGTTCTATAACGCTGAAACTTTTGACAAAGGAGCATCGGTATGTAGCTACATTTTGCTGAAAACCGCAGTTCTATACTTTGAATAAGAACAGAGATATATTCATTGAATCGTTACCCGTTGGATGGATGAATAATTTTGAGCGCCACTGTAAGAGTGTGATTGATTTTTTTCTTTCGTTTTTGCCGGGAGTCATATTTTTCTCATAACGGACTGTCAGTGGCAGCTTTCCACTGTGGCAAGAAAGAAATCAGTAGATCAACAGAAAGATAGTCGAACAAACATCTCGCTTAACTTTTCGGTCCGAGAAGAACTATTCACATGTGCCACTTTTTAAATAGGAACAGAAAATGGCTAGTGACCGAATAGTGGAGGTTCCATGGTCAACAATACAATCAAATGCACAAATTATTATCGACAAATACGTAGAAAGGTATAGTGGAAAAGTTCTTCTCGAATTTGTAGTCGACCAAGCGTATCCAGTTGGTAGGCTAGCTGTCGTTTCTGGTGTGATAACAATCGCGGTAAGAAGTAGAGCAGAGTTGTTAATATGCTAAGTTAATTATAATACAGGTATCATGGTGGACATGGTGGAGAGGCAAGGAAAAAAATTCGCAGATTTCGCAGGTATTAACAACGATAATGACATTCGGAGGATGCTGTGCTGGACGTATAGTATGTGAACACCTGGGTATGAAAACTGCTTCAGATGATATCATTCATCATTCACTTCATCTCTAGTCAGACGAGAACGTCTCATCAGTGAGATAAAAACTTCGCTGCGTATGATGGTACTTTGGTATGTTCAATTTATTTACATTGATTTTTGTCCTCTGTACATGTAATCTGACTCCTGGATAATATTAACATTTACAGGAAAGCAGTTGCAAAGGATGACGTTGCTGCTGACATGGAAAAACAAATTCACACATTATTCAAGGAAGTGAATACACTAAACGGCTCTGAGATTGCGAATCTCGCAAGGTTTAGTATTCTTGGTTTCTCTGCCGCAACAATCATTCATTTCGTATGTAGTGCTGACTGTGTAAATTGATAGGGAATTTCAATACTAATAGCTGTAGCATCGACTTATTTTCCAAAAAAGTTTGGATACCTCGATTTGGTGGTATTAAAATAGCTTTACCACATACGGTATCTTATACGCGAATCTTACTTCCATATTTCTGAAAAAGTACGAGATAATGGGGGTAAAACGTTCGATGTTAGGATGTATAGATAAAAATCGACATAATATCTATGTAGAATATCTGTTTATACTCTACATAAGATAATTTAAAGTTATATAACAGGTATAGGGAATCTATGTAAGTCTAGGAAGGATCCATCAGCGTGTGTGGTTCATCACGATCTACCAGGTCAGGAAGAAATGCCCTGTGTGTGTGCTGCATGGCGCTCGCATCAAAAGAGATGTGTGTGTGCTTTCTACTAACATTAGCCACGCCCTCACATTTAGCCAAGTCAAGCCCTCCATGACTGAATTAACTGAAGATGATTTTAGACCGTCGTAGATTCTAGTAGATCGTGGTAAATTTATTGACAAACATCAATAGAATTCGAGTTGCTTTATAATTCATTTATTTTGAATTACTCTATAATTCATTCAAGGCATCCAAAAAGACCTCTTTGCGAACATCTTTTTTTTACTCATCTTTACGATCAAATCTTGAAATCTTCTATCTTGAAACCATAGAATTTATTTAATTTGTAGAAAAACACAAGTATAGCGTAATTCATCCTTCATTCGAAGTTCTGAAACTTACATACATACGCATGAATATTTATCTAATGATTGCCGGCTTCGATATAATTAGGAGGTAAAAAACAATGCATTATTATGTTTTTGAAAGCTACGAATAGCCACTATTTTCCATGTAACCAGAATGTTATTGATGTAAGAACTATGGCATGAATAATACTGCTATATTACAAAAGAAATTAAGATGCATAAGGTTCGGTGTTTTATCTAAGAAAAGTTACTTTTATACTTTTCGAGGGACAAGGGACTGTTTAAAGTTCGAAACGGATTTTAGCATCGAAAACTTTACCTTCATTATTGCCATACCTTCTCATAAATAAGAGGGTAAAATTTTATATAGGTTTTAGCTTTGAAAATTTTACTGGCATTCATTTTTTTCTTATAAGAACTTTTTGTGTTCTTTGGGTGCCATTAGCATTGAGTTCTGTTATTTACTGGGCTGCATTAGGTCTATCACTTTAACATGCTGTGATATGTTGATTTAGTTGGCCAAGAAGAAGACAAACAATGGTAAATACATTGCCTACAACGACATAACACTTTGGCTTATGGTCAGTCATAACTATACTAACCATGTCAATGTCTAACATAGTATGCATGAATAGGCAGGAAACGTCATGTTGGCCGGCTGGTTCGCGTGGCAGATCCGGGATGACGTCGCTCTCAAAGCCACGCTCGTCCTATGAAGTGAATTCAAGTGTGGGTGGACGTGCATACGAATCAGTACGAGGCCTTCAGCGACACCGACATCTACACCCACTAACCTACCCTCAATATAATAATCAAGCTTTTTCAATAAAGGAAAAAACTGAAATTTTAGAAGTGCACGTCGTCATCGATATCTGAGAAACAAATCTTTTTGTCAGTATCTGCTTATTTTTTATAATAGAATAATGAGATCGTTTCTTAGATCAGTGTCAAAAATTTTTGCGACATGTTTTATTCTATATTCACACTATACTGATCTCTGTAACAAATATCTCCTCGTACTAATCCGAAGTCCCTCCGTAAGTTCGCCAACAGTATATTCGCCATTGGCGAAATTTCCCACGACATTCGCTAATTGGCGAATCTCTGGTATGAAATTCGCCAATAAACTTTTATTTCGTCAGCGTGTGAGTGTGGGTGTGCGTGTGAGTGTGGGTGTGGGTGTGGGGTGTGGGTGTGGGTGGGTGTGGGATGTGAGGATGTGTGTGGTTGTGGCTATGGCTGTAGCTGTGCGTATGGGGTTTGTGCGCAGGAATGATAACACCCACACCCCAATATATACCAAACCATTACATCATTTACGAAACTATGAACAGTTTCGTACAATGTATGCTGAACCTTTTGATATTTTACGAAACTTTCGATAGATTCGTATAAGATATACGGAACCTTTAGTTGTTCCACGAAACCATCAGTGGTTTCGTAAAACATCAAAAGGTTTAGCATACATTGTGCGAAACTGTTCATAGTTTCGTGAATGATGTAATGGTTTGGTCTATCTTTTACAAAACCATGGCTAGTTTCATACAATGTGTCCGGAACTATTAGGGCACTTACGAAACTATGAAGGCTTCATAGAACTTATACGGAACTATCAACGGTCTTGTACAAAAGATACGAAACTATCGAAAGTTCAGTACACGATGTACGATACTTCTAAACGGTTTCGTAGTAAAACTTCGAAACCTTCTTCAATTTTCGGAACTTAGAAAGGTTCTGTATGAAAATTACGAAACGTTTTTCATGCCATGGAACTTAAAATCGTTTCGTAAAACAGTAGGAAACCTTCAAAGTTCGGTAGAACACCTTTTTTTTTACAGTGTAGCTATATAGGGTGGGTAAAAATATTTTTCCAGGGGGTAGCGCTATGATTTCAAATAGGAACTATAACAAATTTTATACGAAATTAAAGCTCGTGAAAAACGGGATCTATCAGTGTTAAATAGTAAGAGATATGAAAACTTTGTAATGATGAACTTAAAATATTTCCGAAGTACAATAGCAATAACCTGAAGGTAACGAGTCATTTAACCAGAAAGCGATCATTTTTTCCACATGTACTCGTTGACTTATCAGTGTTGGAAGTATACAAAATGGTTCAGGGCTGAGACTACGATTATCTTTTTTTCGTTCTGTTGTATTTTATCTTCTTGGAAATGAGAATAGGGTGGTATTGTCATAGCAATAGAAAAGATAAAACAACGCACGTTTTTATTCATGCGAATCACTTGCTCATTTGCACCACTCTTCATTTCTGTTCTTTCATCCAGCATAAATGTTATAGAAGAAATATAGTTTTCGCTCTTCTTCCCAGAGAGGATGACTCATGATAACGGTTGATGAATACTGTTTCTCTCATTTCTCGTTTGTGTTGGAAATTTCTCGAACAAAAGAATTTAAGTAGATTGTAAGGCTTATATATACGGTCGCAAATGACAGATAAATTTCACAGATAGAAAAAATAATCTCTTTGATAAACCAGAAAATTTATTGATTGAAAATGGCAGACACTTACTACAACGAACAGCAAAGAATGATCGACAGAATTAAATGTATAGCTTTTCGTGAAGCTCGCGATGAAGGTGCAACATTTATTAATCGACAATGAATTGCAAACATAATTCATCGAAGTACTCGATTTGTTACTGAATGGTGGGAGAAGTCATATGACGAATGTTTTTCTGATTATTCGGAATCTCGTCGTAAACTTAAATTATCAGAGGCGAGTAGAAATATCATTCTCAATGCAAGTGGCAAACAAAGAAAAAGTTCTAATGTTATCACGAAAGAAATTGCAGAAAAACAAAATGAATATGTTGTTCGAAAAACCATCGATAATTATCGTTCTAGGGAAGGGTTAAAGCCTTTTCATGTTATTCCAAGACCATTGAAAACAGAAACTCATATTTCCGACCGGCTATGGTTCTGCGATTCGTTGAAAGACTGGACTAAAGAAGACTTTCTTCATCTTGCACCATTAGATGAATTCTATGTGTGGACTGTTCGCAGACCGAATTATCAAAATGATCGAATTTTGACAAAAAGTATTGAATATATTGAGAACGATGAAAGATATCGTGAAATGATTAAAAATTCAGTGTGTATTGGAATTTTTGTGATTTTTTACTGCCAAAAGGTTACATTGGATTATTAAAGAAAAGAGAGAGTCGTGGACTGGTCAATATTTTCGTGATACAATTCTAATGCAACATGTGATACGGCTCCTAAAAGATAAAGAAAATGTTATCGATCCCGATGAAGTGATATTTGTTCACGACAAAGCACCATGCATGCGAGCGGGGTAATCCTTTTTCGTCCTTGTTTTTTTTACGGACATCTGTCAGAGAAGTCCATTCCGAACTCCAGTTTCTTTGAAAAAGTCCGGATGTTCGGAATGAAAGTCATCCAGGTGTTCGCAACGGAAAATAAGGATGTTCGGAACATAGAATGACGGCTGTTTGGAATAAAAAATGACCGATGTTCTGAATGTAGAATGTTGGAGAACGATATGCAATCGAGCGTGATTTTGCTCGGCTACGTATTTTTGTATTATTATATTTGATGGGTGGAGAAGCAGGAGAGGATGTAGCTATTTCTGTAAGAGCAATGCTCGTCGATCGCGTAATAATACCCATCTAAAATAAGATGACAGTGATACATTGAGCAAACGATACAAAAGATTGGTTCAATAACGATGTTTTTCTAACAATAATAATTATCATAGACTTCTTCGTCTTTCAGCAGCTAAGCGTGCAAAGAATAATGAATACATATACACATCCTTTCTTTTTTCCAAGAACAATAGCTGCTTATGACCATTATATAATTCACCAAACCAATTCAGTATGTTGCGCAATCATGTTCAAGATATTAACCTCTATAAAACATAGAAGTTTTTAGTTTACAACTCATTCCCATTATCTATCTGTAAGATCTATCGATCACGACTGAACTCTACACTATTTTAGAAAACTCTAACTGAATATAAAAGAAGAGGTCGTTACACTCAGCGACTTAAAATACACAATATGAATAAATTGTTTTCTATGTTAAAAAAACATACACCAAAACTCATTCCGCACATCCTGTATTTTTTTCTTCCGAACATCTGAACGGTTTTCATTCCGAACATCCGGAAAAAACGATTTTATGTTCTATATCCGATTTCGAACATCCGGTTATTTGATCGGATGTCCGGAAGAGCAAGGACGAAAAAGGACAAATCCATGCGAGCAAATATGACACAACATTTGCTGCAAGACAACAGTATCAATTTTGGGGGGAATGGAGGGCTGCGCGAGTACGAGTACAAAATGTACTCTGAAATCAACACCACCCCCCTAAATTTAGAATCAGCGGGGATGTACTCTCATGTACGGTCATGTACTCTGATCGTTGTATGTACTGGGAAAAAGTTTAGAATCGGTGGGGATGTACTGTCATGTACTATTGTGTACTGGATCGAAAAACTTAGAATTACTTGGTATGTACTCCCACGTACTACCGAGCGTGGATGTGAGCGTAGGATACGGATATTCTCTCAGACGAAGATGGAAATCAACACCCACACCCACACCCACACCCACCCTATTTCTTAATAAAAATATTGTATAAAATATTTAAACAATGACTTTGTTAAATAAAGCATATTTTTATAATTTGTTTTATTTAAAAGAATATTCTGATGGGTATTGAGAATATTTTTCATTGTCATATAAATCCAATAAATTATTATTCCCAACTATTTTATCATTATTTAATAAAAAAGAAATTGTCAGCGCAGCCCCTTTGGGGCTACAATGTGCAACCCATGTGTTCTTTAGCCTCGTTATACTAATACAAGATATGTCAAGTAACACACTTCAAACAAACCATAGTTATCCAAGATAATTGATCACCGGAATAAGGATCTTTCTTGTTTATTTCTGCATTTCGAATAGAATGTTTTTTCTTGTTTTTTCACAGACGCCCTATTTTTTGTTTGCCCGGTTGCTATTCGCTCGTTATTTTTCTTTTTCATATTGTGTATCTCTTGATTTAACATTGTTATTATTATAAACATTGAATTGAATGGCAAATAAGATTGTTGTAAATATCCATTGTATCTACAACAGTAGGTCTCAACGATATATTATATGTATATCGATAAGTTCACAAATATTGATATTAATTATTCTCCAAAGTTCTAACTTGATCAGTGCATCACTATCCATTATCCTTGACATCTTGAATATTAATTTTTATTTGTACAAAAATCAGAAATTGCACTATGTAGAACATTTACAAACGTATTTTTGTTGTATAGCGTAAGCCATGTTATTAAAGCTATTGAGAGTCTTTTTCTGTTGCTAAAGAACTCTGAAAAAAGAGTCTGATGGCTGTTCTCCTCAGTTGCTAGAGAAATATACCCAATAATCTTAGACTTCAGTTGCCAACATGTGTAAGGAGGAAGAGGGAAGCCGAAAAAATCTCGACTTAAAATTCACACTCACTATATTTTTCTTTAAAAAACATAATATAAGTTCCATCAAATGAGAAAAATAAATAATTATTTCAATAATTAATAATGAAAAAAATAATTCATATATTTTGTTATTGGAATCCAACAGTACCATTGTGCATGATTTTTATATCTCTACATTAATTATTAAATTTATTCATTGGAATAAAAATATTAACGAACCGTTTTTGGTGTTATCCACTTATTTTCATGCATTCCTATTGAACTATTTCGAGATGAGATTATATACTAAACACATCTTTTTCTAACAAATCACTTTTTTTTATTTAGTGTCGATATATTTTCTTTAAAAATGACTATTTTCGTTCACTAGAAAAAAAATCTTTTAAGAGTTTTATTTACTATTATATGTCGAACACTTTGAAAGTGCCAGTATTACTCAAAGCAAATAATTTCTATTCAACAAAAGTATCGTTTCTGTACTTGATAACATGATTACGATCATGACATTTGAAGAAATAGCTAACACAAAGAGAACATACAAAGATAAACGAGCTACCTACTCTTATATCACAAAACTCGAAAACAAGATGGAACAGGATAATACGTACATATAGTCTCATTTATTACACTAACCATCCAGATCCAACAAACACAATTACATTATCTATTTCCTTTTGCTACATAGTGCTGATGCCACGGCTTTATGCTTCGATTACACGACAAAAACTACCACTTTACATATCGTTTAC
>CAJNOP010003819.1:0-11904 GCA_905250075.1 Rotaria sp. Silwood1 | reverse complement strand
GTTGATTTCGAATTTCAGATTTATTTTGCTTTGCAATCATGTCATGACAATGAAAATCGGTACCCTTTTTTTTATTGAAAAACCATCTCAAATCATTATACGGGAGAGAACAATATGAATCCCATCTTTTTCCATACATATCATTTTGTGAAAAATAAAGAATTCCATTGCATATATAACATTTAACTTGAAGCTTTCTTTACTATATTTTCGACAACAGATAGATTGTTGTAAAGTAAATATCTTAGACTCATCCAAAAACCATTTTTCATTCATGTTCACCTTATAAAACTTGAATCAGTCGACATTATATCAATTTGAAATAGCTCATTTTATTCAGTTTTTAAAGTTCTGTGTTTTAACATAATTTTAAAAAATTTCAATGACTTGTTGAAACGAAAATGTGCACAACTGATAAAGAATATTTTTTGTTATCCTTTTGTTTTCATAGGATATTATAGTGACGACAATTCAGTATTGTCTAACTTTCGAAAAAAAACCAGTATTAGCTGCTGAAATTTTCAGGTTAGTCATTTCAGATATCGCTGCATCAAATGTAAAAAAAAGGAATAAATATTTTGTTTCTCAACTGCATCATTCATTGGCATAATACTCGATGATCTCATGATTTCTCTGCTAAATTCTGAACAATTCTCAAGTCACGGAAACTAAACATGCCTTTTCCAGGTCAACATATGTCATTTATTTAATCCTTAGGCCTTTGTTTCTATAAAATATAGCGAAGGAATCCCTCATGTTCATGAGATACGTTAGTCGACTGATGATGTGTGAAGTTGGTCAGCTATCAAGACGATATGCTTGAATGCATTTTTAATTGAAGGCTATTCATTGAGTGTAATGTTGACAGCAATAACGAAAGAAAAGAACGAAAAAGAATGCGCACATAATTGAAATTGTATAGTTATTGATAAAAAACGCATCCAGACGGCAAATTTAATCGGAGAAAATATTTCTTGTTTGCCATTTATGAGATACAATCTTTACATATGTTGTCAACATGTTGTTTTTCTCCATGGTTTAAAACCCACCATTAAGTTAATGATGTATGAGTACCTTCCAAATAGGCTGACCTATCCATATAAAAGATAATGATTCTCTTCTAGTTGCAACATAGTTACATATCTGTTTAAAAGAACTGTCCGTCTTTGTGTACAAACGATATAACTAGTCAAAAACAAGCAATACAGAATGTCCTACTCTGACTCAAAACAAGTCGATAAGATACAGTCCAACCTGGCAGAAAAAGAGCAGAAGAACTCAGGTAAAGTTGTTATTGTTGCCTCTTGTTCATTATTAAAAATGTTGTCCAACTATTTAGTCAATCAAAAGACAGAAATACAGATAATGCTTGATTTAGTTTTTTAAGATCTTGCAAGAGAATCACTACGTTGATTAACGTACACATTTGAAGTAAAAATATTTAGCAAATACCTGTGATTTCTAGATGAGTCAGCAGAGTTTAGTATTACTAAATAAATTGATTTTCTTCATATATCTACTGTGAAAAACATTTCTATCTCCTATCAACAAACTACATTGTTTCTTGACAGAGACTAAGATAGTTTCGATATTCTGATAACACTCTTAAATGCATACTCTTTTCAAATTTATCATAGAAAACACTGATGGAAAAGAAAAAAAGTTATTTGGAGCCGCCGTGGCTCCTCGAGTTAGTCCAAACAATGATTCTGTACTGTTTGCTTCAATGATTCCATTTTTCCCACATCTTCAAATGCATACCGTTCGCATATCATTGTTTTCCGATCCATTCGATCCATGGACCGATTTCGTCGGTATGATTATCTATGGCTACAATGGTCAAAGTGAATTCTATTTAAATGGCAGACATTACAAGGCAGGCTATATTCTAATCAAGAGGGCCAATGCCATAAATCACATTCCTGGTGACACAATGCACAAAAAGCTTTTCAGATGGTTCTTTGGTCGAGATTTGGATTCTCTATTTGTTGGTGGTGGTTTTGCTTATCAAAATGGTGAATGGAAACATAATTCATTTTCATTTAATACTAACCCTGATTTCTACCATGATATTCAGAAAGGAATGCATTATGTCGAACTAGAGTTGCTCGACGGTGCTTTAACACTTCTTTATATCAATCATCGATGGCGTTCTAATCCAAATCTATCTGTACAAGCGATTTTGTCATCAGGCAACTGGTCAAAATTGTTCAAAAACCAGTCTAGCTTTATACCTATACCATACTATTTCTTTTAATGATAACAGTTGTTGATTATGACCAATACTCTACAGTCGGCATTATCATTAACATTTGAACTTTTTTTCTTTCATTAATTTGAGAAATTGTTAAAAGCTGTATTGTTTATTGAGAATGGAAATAATAATAAATTTACAAAAAGACAAATGAAAGGATGAGGAACGGCAAGAACACTATAATTCATACTTTGGCATGTTCATTTTTGAGTATTGTCAAGTTATTATCGAGTAATTAACTAATTTAGCCAATGTTGACACATATAGCTTCAGTCTAAACTAAGATATATTTATAGGCAACATTGAATATGATCTAAACCTATCTTTTTTTTACTTGTAACACTGACACTCAACATTAGAAACATGACCATAGAAATCTTCAACTTGATGTTCTTTGAAAATGAGTAAATTTTGATTTTTTTATATATTCGAATATCAACTTCACACACATTTTTATTAAATATATCTCAACAAATGAAAGTAATAATATCACAAGCATAGATTGACCGAACTAGTTTCAACTTATAGAATTTATAATTGATGTCTTTAGAATATTTTCATTACTAATGAAACTCATGGTGAATATAAGTACCAGACAATTTTCTGCTTTCTAATCGTTTATTATTTGTCAACGCTGCTCTAAATCTAACAGTGGCTATTGCTAGTAGCACTGCTAAGTTTTCTGAACTCTTTTCTTCTTTTCAAATTGATTCGATAATATTTCAAACTTACTGAATCTCTTCGTTTGATAACGACACAATAAGAAATTCGTCGTGAAACTCGAATTGCATCATCTTCTTTGTTTTATTATGAGTATAAGTGTAGGTATGGCATTGTAATGTTTATGTTAGACCACAATAGAGAAAGAGAATTCCCTTCAAAACTTTATGAGGCTCGTTGGTTCTTTCGTACGGTACGTGTTTTTACATTGTATAAAGTTTTCGTATGCTCTAGCGTTTAATGTAAAATATTCATAAACCTATGTTCTATTCAGTATTATCATATTACATTTACTTTATTGAAACATTATTAGAGAAGAAAGTATTTTACACTATTACTGAATATCATATAGTTATTAATTTAAATTTGCAAAACAATCATCAATAAATTTTGCTTCAACTAGAGTGTATTTGAGAGTTTGATTAATTTGTTAGCCAATAGAATTAAATTTGAAAAAACTATATTACTAGCACAACTTCATATTCATATATAGTTTTACTGATCTTTATTAGTTTCATGTTACCTATGATTTTATCGAAATATTGCACAATAATAAACTTATTGTCACAAAATTTTATACATCATTTTCTTGATATTTAAATGAAAAATAAAACATTTCTCAAACAAAATGAATTTAAAGATATTATTTATTTTTCTCTTTTCTAACAAGGAGGATATTTGAATTTTAAATAGTCCATTAAACTTCTTGTTTGTGTTACATTAGTATTATATAAAATAGTTACATTTGAATTGTTTAATTGTGTATAATCTCGTACATATGTTGTTGTTACCACATTATAATAAAATCCACTTTTTAATATATCTGTTCCATTGAATAACCATGTTTTACCATCATCTAATGTTTCTACTCTAGTACAAGCAATAAACATTCCTTTTCCTTTTAAAGATATACCAGTAGTGAGAACTTGAGCAAGTAATTGACCAGGAACAGAAAGAACAACAATCATATTTTCAAAAGGTAATGTACGTAAAATATCATATTGTGTAATTGTTTCACGAAGAATATCATCGATACGTACTGTTCCTCCATTAATAATTGCAATAGTTGTTTTATTTGCTACTGTTAATTGTAACATACTTTCACATATTGAAGCAGTTAAAAGTGTTGTATAACTTAGAACAGATTGAAATCTACCATCTAATTCAATACCAATTGGAAGACATGATAGAATTGCTTTTGGTTCATAACCTAATGCTTGAAATCCTTCAATACCTAAATTAAACCAATAATTTGCTATTGCAGCTGTTTTTTTTCTTCATCTGGTATTTCAGATGTTACTCGTGCTAAATTACTATAAAATACGAAGACGTTTTGTATCTAAATTATATGCACAACGATGTATATAAACAGAAAAAGCATTAGAATCTGCTTTATAAATTGGTATATATTTTGTTCCTCTTAAATAATAATAATTTTCATGCTCATGTCCACCAATAATAAGATCAATTTGTGGAATATTTAAAGCAAGTTCAATATCTATTATCATATCTAAATGAGTAATAGCAACAAGTACATCATATGTTCCATTTGAAAATAATTTTAAAAATGTTTGAACATAATTAACTAATGATGATTGATTAATAATTCGAACATAATTACCAGTTCCATTAAGAGTTAAACCAATGAAAAGAATTCGAATAGTATCAATAGTTATTATTTTATGAGAAATACTTGATCCAAATATTTGATTATTATCTTGACGAAATATATTTGTACTAATCCAAGTAAATGTTGATTCATTCATTCGACTAAGTAAATCTTTTTCAGATAAATCAAATTCATGATTTCCAAATGTTATAAAATCAAGTCCAAGACTATTCATTGTTGCTATCATTTATTTTCCATTTAGACTTGTTCCATTAACTTTTGATAAACTTAAAGCTGATGGAGAAAGAAGATCACCAGCAAGAATTGTATAAGTATTTAGATTTTCTTCTTTTAATAATTGTCGCATATAAGCAACACGAGCTAAACCACCTTTACGACCTTTATCTTGTGGTAATAATTCATAAACATCATTCATTTGTAAGAAGTTCCATTGAACATATCGACCATCATTAGGTCAAAGAATAGGATAACCGATAATGCCATTTGCAATTGCAAATGTATATAATGAAGTTTTAGTATTATGCCATAAACTAGCATAGACAATTGTTAAGATAGTAAGACACACGATTACTATACCCAAAATAGTATATATGAGACCATATGGTAGAAATAACGTTCTCAATCTATCAATATTTATAGGTGCCATGAATACGATTCAATCTAATAATAAAGATGCAAGAATTAATTTAAATTAATAGATTACTATCTTTATTTGAAGATGAATATTGAAACAAATAGTTATTATAAAGTTGAATTTTCTGACAAGATGATACAAGAAATAAAATTTCTTTAATCTTGTTAATCATTAGTATTTTCTTAAAAAATTTAGATGATAGGTAATCAGCATTTGCCCACACACCGCTAGTTCAATGTGTTCAATGAGTGTTTCTTTAATGGCATAGTTGGCCACTGTTCCATGAATTTCAAAGGTTCCTTGTCCTGCATGAGCATAGTAAGCTCAGAGAAATCCATGAGTTGTTTGAATTCTGAGAGTTCAATAACTTATGTAGATTCCATGAGTGTGTTTAATTCTGAGGGTTTTGATTTTCATGACTTTCATGAGTTTTGATGATCGTACGAATACCAAGAGTATCCTTAGTTGCTGTGAGTGCAAATTAATTCGTAAAAATCCTTGAGTTCTAAAATCATGAAGAGCTAATAACTCATGGAAATCGAACATGTCGTTTTCAGATCATCGACTATCGCTTCCTTTTCTGTGGGTCTCTCTTTATACAAAATTGAGCGATAAAATACCTTATATTTATAAGATATATTAATTGATTGACAACGTGAGAAGTTGATGATGTCTCAAAATGATATGCTTGAAAACATTTTTTATAGAGGCGTGTTCGTTGTACATAATGTTGACAGGAATAGTGAAGATAAAGAACGAAAGAGAACATGTACAAGGTTGAAAGCATATATTCATTGATAAAAAATGAAGTAAGACAGCGAAAATATAATGAGAGAAAACATTTCTTGTTTGTCATTTATTATATACAATTTTTATATCAGCTATCAATATTTTTTTTTCTCATAAACCAATGTAAATATTTTTTGCATTAATATATATATCTGAATCACGTTTTATGTGCGTCTAAAATACACAGATCGAACATGGCATGACGGAAAAAATGTTTGATTGGAGACAGGTTCTTAAAAAAAATATTGTATCTGGACGTTTTCTACTCAATCTATTGAGGTTGAAAAATATATTACATTCAGTCCCAGGTTCGATCTTATGTCGTTACTAATATCTTCTAACGATGGACTTGAGCTTATTGTGAAGTAAATGGAATTTTGGAATTATGATATATCTACAATGATAGAAATGAAATTAGAATAAGTGAACTAGCTATTAAGAAGCAAATGTACATGTCATGAATTCCCATCTTTACAGATCCATCTATGAAGAAAGTATTTTCTATATGCAAAACAATCGTTTTCCATGGACAAAAATAAGTTCCTTTTTCGATTATTTCTTTTTTTCTTCCTCTTATATTACTGTATATACATGTGTATCTCATTGTATCTATCCACACATATTATATCAGAAACGTACTCTTCGCATGCAGTGTTATTATATATATATCATAATAACAAGCCTGGTACTGTATGCATGCAGTATTTGAATAGTCAGAGGTAAAAAACGTTGAGTGAAACTGCCGCTCCGGTTTAGAACTACAACATCATCAATTATTGTTAATAGAGTAGATATCTATTTGTGAAGCTTATTGGCTACAAAAAACAAACACATGTTTAAACATTTACTGTAAAATTGAAAATGATTAAAAAGGATATTTTTGTTCTTCGTATCGTTGCTTGTGTTCTATCCATATCACGCAAATGGGTGATTTTTGAAATAAGTACAAAATCATACGTAAATAAAATCTAATTTGTGTATACAAACATAGTTGATTCTGTTACCTATACAACGGCATACACATGTATATATAATAATCCAAAAAGAAACTTATTTTTGGTCATAGAAGAATGATTGGAAGATGCTAATTAATATTTATTGTTCTTTCTTAATCAATAATAACTATAAATAAAATAATCAAGAAAGATATTTTCTATGAAATTATAATGTTTTATTTCTACCAGACAGCTTACAAAAAATGCTACAATCATAGATACATCAAAGTATATGATTACAAAGAACATTGATTGACACATCATGTTCTTATATTAGATATTCGTGTATTTATCTATCACAGAAAAAGATATTAAATATCGAGTGTCAATGATTGAATCTGATTGCTGATACGAGACATGACATGTTTATAAAACCGTCTAAAAAGTAACTTATAGAGCGATCCATAATAATGAAAAGTTAAATCGATTGAATGATATCCATCAAATGCAAGTTGTTTTCAAACAATTATTACCAATACCAATAATAGAATGTCTTCTATACAGAAGAATCAAAAAAAAGAATAATACGATTGTAAAAGAGCTATATACTCATTCTTGATGAGCAGCTCGTTGTTGATGTAATATTTTCGTTTGAGATTAGAACAGACTAATATATATATATATATATACAAATATGTGAAGAGTTATGCTTGCGGAACTTTGCCTAAATGAGGATCAATTATTGATGATCTATTATTTTAACAAAGGATATTTTGTTAAAAGTAATATGTAAGGAAAACAATCAGATGAAGATATGAGTCAGTTGTATAATAGAATTGAGGATTATAGAATAATTACTATCACCGATTAACATAACAATAGATGTTCATTTACGTGAATTTTTATACAAATATCGATGTGTTATGATATGAAACTCGAATATTTTTTGATAAGTTATTAGTCATTTATGAATGACTTTCTAAATTTAACTGATACTATCATTACTGTGAATACACAATAAGTATTTTTTTTAATCATAGTATAATTTTGAAACTAATAAAAACATCGTTAAAAAAAGAACTAAGCTATTATCATGAAAAGAATACAATGTTTGCATCTAGAGCTCGTTAAAGTCATAATAGAGGCTTCTTAATTTATTGTATAAAAGAAAATTTATTGAACAATATTTGAGTACAAAAAAACCAAACCTAACAAAAAAAAAAAAGTTAATCAGTATTATTGTCATGATCATTAAGATGGTATCCATCTGAAAAAAATCAGTATGTCTTTAGGCATCAACTAAAATAATAGCGTGATCAATTTTACAATCAGTGTACAAAATGCCTTGAACAGATTTCTAGCTCTAAAAAAAAAACAAATGATTAAGCTTAAAAAGAAGATTTAATTAAAAATCTACTTTGATGTAAATAAGATTTGGAAAAAATTATGTTGAACTTTTCAATTCATAACTATGATTCATTTCATCATTTAATATTTTATAAATAAGTTCAAAAATTATTATTCTTTTTGACCGAAAGATTAAACATGGCTGATTTTGAAATCGACTAAAATCAATATAAATCCAATTAAAATGGGACAATCGATCTTAATTATCAATTAGGAATGAATTACAGGTAGACTTTATTTTTAGCACATATATCTAGATTTCTGCAATACACAATTGAATGCTCTATAATCAATAATAATCCATCATTGAAAATTTGTCAATATATTTATATTAGTGAGTCATTAAGTATTGTATTAGATCGATTTCGAGCTAATCTACGATATGAAATTCCAAAACAACAAACTATTGTTATATTTTAAAAGCATTTGAAAGGTAAATCTTTCTAATACTTCTCGTTTAAAAAAAGGTAGAGAACAGAACGAAAAATTTATTTTTCTTCTGTAACCAACCGAAGTCATCGCCAAGGTGTATTATAAACTAATGGCAGCTTAACAACAGAACAAAACATTTACAAATATATTATACATATGGATATCAAATATATTGGAGGTGATGTTCCATGGACACTTCCGTTTGGTGATCATTTTTATTCATCAAGTCAAGCATCATTTATTGATACACAAAAATCTAGTAAATAAAAATATAAACACAATATTATAGATGATATTTTTCTTTCAAATTATTTTCTATTTTAGATTTAACTTCTACAAGTGATTTAGATATAATTGCTCGTCGACATAATTTTGAACCATTATATTCAACGAATGAAAAACAATTACAAATTAAATCTCCATTTTCTAATACTAATACACAATGGATAAATACAGGTGTTCTATTTACTGATAAAACAATAGAATCCAATGTTACAGGAATTCATAAAACAGGTTTAGAAATTTTTCAAAAAAAAAAATCATTTAAAAACAAAATTTTCTATATATAGATTTTTATGATGATCATGGACATACATTTTGTTATTTATGTTCAATTAATCAACATCATCATGAACATATAAAACCTCGTGATCAATCACAAGTATAAATTTAATTCAATTTTAATATATGTAAATAAATTATTTTTAGCGACGAAAATTAATTCCATATAATAATCCAAAAGCTCTTAAAATTCGATCAACATCATTAGATCGAACTATTGAAAATTCATTAATATCTGATTTAGTATCTTATCGATTTATTGTTCGAACTGGTACAAGAAAAAATAGTGGTACACGAGCTCAAGTATAAAAAACAAAAATTTTATTTTATTATCTTGTTATTGTTTTTTTTTTGAAGGTATTTTTATATATGTATGGAACAGAAAAAAATTGGACATCAATTAATTTACATGCACGTACAAATCAAAATATTGAAGGTTTTCCAAGTGGATCTGTAAGAACATTTTGTCTTAAAGGACCTGATATTGGTCAATTACATCATTTAAATGTTAATGTAAATTTATAAGAATTTTATTTTCTATGATTTAATAATCTTTATTATTCTTTGTATATTAAAGCTTGTTGGTGCACGTTCAGATAAAGAATGGTTTTTAAAAGAAATTGAAATAACAAATTTAAATACATCTGTTACATGGTTATGTGAATTTAATTGTTGGTTACCAGAACAACAAGAAGATAAGAAAAAAATAGAACCAATTACTATTAAAAAACAAAATCAATTATCATTAGATAAATTATCAGGTAATATTAATTTTGTAGAACATGATCTAGAAACAAAAAAAGAGATCATTGAAGTATATATGAACTGGATTGAATCTATAATTACCCAGGACGAACAATCCGACAGTCGGATCCTATCGGAAAAATTATCGGATCCGATGGGAATTTGTCGGAATCCGATACCAAGGATTCCGACGAATTCCCATCGGATCCGATGGAGTGAGTTCGACCTGGATAATTATGTTTTTTTATGTTTGTTTAGTGTATATATTACAAATTCGTACTGGTGAAAAATCATTTGCTGGTACTGATTCAAATATTCAAGTTATTATTCGTGGTTCAACAGGTCAAACACGACAATTAGCATTAACAAGTCGTGGAGCAGATTTATTTGAACAAAATCAATTAGATACATTTGCTATTGTTGGTCGAGATATTGGTGATTTATTAGAGATAAAGTAATTCAATCATAGTTGTTTTCATACTATATAAATATTGTAAATAAATAAAAACAAAAAAAACGATTTTTTTTTTTAATTTCTAGTGTTGAATCTGATAAATCTCAATTAGCAGCTGATTGGGATCTTAAAGAAATGATAATGTGGAAAATAAGACCTAAAAATGATGATGATAAACAATTACAAGTTTATTTTCCATTTAATGCTTGGCTTGGACAAGCAGTCAGTAAATTAAATGCAAAAAGAGAAATATATCCATCAACTGATCATCATCAAAAAGGTTTTTTTTTTCTTTGTAAATATATATTTTGTTTTTTATTATTATTTATAGGACCTACATGTTATCATATATCAGTTAAAACAGGTAAAGATTTTGGAGCTGGTACAAATGCAAATGTATTTATAATTATCTATGGAAAAACTGGTCGAACTGTTAAACATCAATTAGATAATTCATTAAAAGATGATTTTGAACGAAACACAACATCAGAATTTACTGTAAGAAAATTATATATAGATAGATCAATAAATTAATTTTAATTCTTAAAAAAAAAAAAAAAAAAATATTCAAATATCTTCTTACAATTTGTTATACAAACGAAATTTTTTTTTTATTATTGTTATTTAGTTTCTAAAGAAATTTGTCTTTACAAAAAACTTCACTAATTGCTTTTCAAATGCATTAGTTAATAACTATATGTTGAAAAAGAAAAAAAAATGATGTTCTCTCAAAATTAATTTTTGAAAAGATAAAACAAATTTTCTACTCGGACCGATCGAATTGAAAGAATTTATTTTATTGTAAAGTTGATTAAATTACGATTTAGGCTTTTTTTTTTGTTCTTTGGAAATAAGTACCATATTTGTGAACTTTGGTAGATTTTACAAAATTTACATCAATTCATTGTTGACATTTATCTTCTCTATATTTCATAAAAGAAAGTAGCAAAAGAATTTCGAGTCTAGAATAATTTTTTATTATACTCGTCGAAAATTTCAAAGTGCTTTATTCAACCATTTTTACAAGGAAGTATACATCAATCCAATTTAAATACATTATCAAAATATTAGATTTTTCTATACTAGTCATAGAAAGATAAGAACTCATGTAAACGTGTTCGAACAATTTCTATTATCAATTACCGTATTTGACAGTATAATGTTATTTAGTCTATTGTATTCATATCTGTGCTATAAAAGAAAAGAAAACGATGAGTATGTTAGCATATATGACATTTTATACTGTTGAAATTTCATAATTAATAATAGAAATCGATTAGACACGTTCGCACAATTCAATTATATGATTTACCCATTGAGAAAATATATTTCTTCTATTTTTCT
>CAJNOP010003818.1:0-11908 GCA_905250075.1 Rotaria sp. Silwood1 | reverse complement strand
CCCACCCACACCCACACCGACACCCCACACCCACACCCCACACACCCACACTCCACACCCACATCCCACACCCACACCTACACCCCACACACCCACAACCGCTAAGGAAGAGTTTATCAAATTATCTTGACAATTCTTTTTATTTTGACAAGTCAACAGGATTGTTTTAATTCGATAGATAATAGTGAATCAGAATAATAATGAACAAGAATAAATAAGAAATTTTTTGTATTTTTGTATTTTTGTATTATTTTTTTAACTAGTTTTATTATGTTGGTGATCAAGTAAAAAATAAGAAGAAAAAACAAAAGCAAAAGGAAAAGAAATAGTAAGAAGAGTATTAGTATAAATAACGCGAGGCCTTTCGAATTAATTCTTTTTCAAGCGATATTTAAATAAAGGGGTAATCAAATACAGATGAGAAAAAAGCATTTGGATTTTACAGGAACAACAAAATAGATTGTCGATATTGATGTGTTGTTGTACTTGTATGTATTCTTTACATTTTTGTGTGTTTCAATATGATTTAATGCAATTTAATGCAGTTTAATGCAATTTAATGTATTTTTGTTGTTTCAATTTAACTTATGTTTTTCATGTATTTTAATGCATTCTAATGCGTTTTTGGTGTTTTAATCTAATTTCATGCATTTTAATGAATTCTTGGTATTTTTAATGTATGTTAATGCATTTTTGGTGTTTGAATTTAATTTCATGCATTTTAGTACTGGATTAATTTTTGATAATGCTTGTTAATGCATTTATTAATTGCATTTGTAATTTTTTCGCATGCATTATGACTTTTAACCATACATTATAATGCATGTTATATTTTTATGTTCTTAACTGTATCTTGTATGGTCTTTTTCATGTTTTTTAACGCATTTTTGACAGAATAGATATCATGGGATTGATAAATTCTTTAATTTTTTTAAGTTTTCGATTTCTACCAATGGTTTAATTATTGATAATGCATTATAATGAATTTTTAATTTTATTTTTACTTGTAACTATATTGGTCTTTTTGATGATCTTTAATAATGCATCTTGATGCAATGAATATGATGAGATTGAGAAATATACAGAAGAGTTATTTTTAGCATAAATTTTACAATAGTGAATGTAAAGACGAATATTTTTTACAATATTTTTTACAATAAGTAAGATGCTTATAAGCAGAGGGTGTTCTTTACAAATAATAGAATGGATATAAGCGGAAAGTATTTTTACAATGAACGGGATGGGTAAGAGGAAAATATCTTTTACAATAATCAAGATAAAGATGAGAAAGAGATATTTTACAATAATTAAGATAGATGTGAGGAAGAGATATTTTACAATAAATAGAGTGCAATTGAAGAATGAGGATCAGACAGATATGTTTTTATGATTAATGAAGAAGAATATCGAGTAGAAGGTATTTTCCAAGTGAACCAGAAAAATATAGTGCAGAAATATGTTTACAATCAATACGATAGATGTGTAGAGAATATTTCTATTAAATAGATTGGGAATATTCTTACGATAAATAGAACGAGTATCTAGTGAAATATATTTTTACAATAAGTAAGAAAAGGTGAATATTTTTACAATAAATAGAGTGAGCTAGTTATTGAGGTGGTAGTTTAAATACTTGTTTACTCGGTCGTTTCGTTATTAATAGTTGTTTTGAACTATCGGTTAATCTATTAGCGTACTCTCTAAAAAAAAAAGGAGTTTTGCAGAACCCCCCGAAAAGGTTCTGTAGATTTGTAAAAGCATCCAAATGTGTCCAAAGTCTCAAAAAAAGGATAAAAAATTCGACAGAACCTTTTGGAGATTCTGAGGAGTACCCACTAGCAGAACCATCTCTTACGAAACCTTTTTTAAAGTTCTGTATAGCAAGAAAAGGTTTTCGTGAGAACATATGAGACATTGAGGGTTCAGTACAAAACCATTAGAGTTTCGTGCAAAGGTCAATGGTTTTGTATTGAACCCTCAAGGTTTTGTATTTTCTCACGAAAACCTTTTTTTGCTGTACAGAACTTAAAAAAAGGTTTCGTAAGAGATGGTTCTGCTAGTGGGTACTCCTCAGAACCTCCAAAAGATTCTGTCGAATTTTTTATCCTTTTTTGAGACTTTGGACACATTTGGATGCTTTTACAAATCTACAGAACCTTTTCGAGGTTCTGCAAAACTTCTCTTTTTTAGAGAATACGACAGAAACCATTGAATATGTTTCGCCTAATCCATGCAATCATTCCTATTTCACGAAATAGATTCCTATAAACATTTGAAGGATAAATATGGATAAAGAATGTTAGTATTAAAGGCATATTAGAAAGCAAGTCGAGAGCAATATGTAACCGCACGTAAAATTTTTGCATATTCTTTTGTATACAAGTTCTTCCGACGACATTTATCAGTATTTTTTCTGGAAACGTACAAATGATAGTAACTAGCAGCGGTATAAAGAAATCTTTGTGGTTCCAAATTTGCTGCTTTATTAGTGATAGCCATGAATTTCTTTCTAAGTCATTTAAAGTGATTTTATGGCGAATAATATGTATTAATGTGAGAACAATTGATAAAATAGTTAATAACAATGGTACACCAATAGGTGCACAGAAGCCACCAATTACTTTATCAGCTGTTTTTAACTGATTATTTGGAAAATGATGGCATGAACAGACGTAGAATGTTGTTGAAAGTACAGGACTTTTTTCAACTATACGTCCCAAAGATTCTAGTACACCTTCCCCAACGAAGAATATGAATAAAATGATTAAAAAAATAACTGAATATTTCCGTGTACGATAAAGACTATAGTGAAAAACTTCAATTAATACACGTTCAATAGCTATAAATGCACTAAGCCATAGACATATGTGATACATTAGATGGGAAATTCCCGGGATGAGTGTACAATGTAGTAGTGGATGTTTCTGTAGTTCATTATTGTAAAATAGTGTTACAGTTGCACTAATTTCTAAGAAGATTATACCAATAAAACTTACGATAGAATAAACTATTATATAGAGTCCACACACTGTAATACGTATTTTTCGTATAAAACATGTTAAAAGAGTTAATACATTACTGATAAACGATAGCACTGTTAGAATGGAGTAAATGAAAATAAAAAGAATCTTTAATGCTATTCTAGCACTAGCTAATTCTTCGAAAAGAACATTAACTAATAGTGAAGATGTCACAAAATATTGCACATAGTAATAAGTATTTTCACAAAATTCACCTCCTGTACAATCATTACAGACACAGCTATAGTTTGATGTTTGATTACTCATCATACACTGTCCATTATTTAGACATTTACATTCATTCATTTTGAGATGACCTTTAGTGTGTGATTGAAAATTTCAGGTTATCCTAATAGTTTAACTGTTTTTCTATAGTGAAATATATTGTATCAGAAATTGTGATCGGTCTGCTATTTCTTGTTGTTTCTAGAAATTTTTCAGAAACTTACTGCACTGTCAAGATGGCTGTTTTCATAATGTCTGTAACATCTTAACCAAGCCAAGGTGAGGAATTTTGGAAAAAGCACCTTATTTTCAATTTTTATTAAAGATACAGTGCTATCATCTGTAAAAAGTTTTCTTCAGAGCTGATCGATTGCTTTGAGGAGATTGAGCAAGGATTTCTTGAGGGTTCTATATATTTTTGAGTTTAGTTATAATCGTACTTTCTAAAGAAAATACGTGCTTTTGGAAACCCTTTAAGGATTTCCAACAATGATTTCAGAACTCTCGAAAACCCAAAAAAGTCAGTAATGGTAATGTTTCGAGATTCTGATCTCGAAAACGAATTGAAGGTTTCTAAGTCACGAAGACCTTTAACGTAATATGCCAACTAAAACTCTGGAGCTGACTAGACGAATCTTGACATCTTGCAAGACATTTGAGAAACTTTCTTGAGGATATCGGAAAATGATCTGTTTAGAACACTGAGAAGACCGCAACTAAAGTAAAGATGAATTAATCAATGTTTTCTCATACCACTTAATAGTTGTCTTTCATCGATTCGAATCTAAAAGTAAAATAGATAATATTAATTTTTTAGTTGTAATACCTAATTGACCATCTATATTTTATCGTAATGACCCTAAATATAAAAGGAAAATATAAATATTATATTCATAATGGGTAACTCAGCATTTGAATCTTATCGCTATCAACTGAATAATGATGAAATTTGGAGTGCGCTGAAACTCTTACTGGAAATGAAACTAATTTTTGCATATTAATTATTTTTAGATCCGTCTCGGATATTAACGATACTCCCAAACTCCAAAAATGTTTTCAAAACTAGTGCCCTCTACAAGACATCTTTAAACATAAAAAACTACGTTCAATCATTTCACTCGTGAAAATAAGTCATAAATTTCAAGGTTTAATCAGTTAAATTTCGTTAACTTAAACATGCTGATGTAAACGCATTGAAAAAGGTAACGCGTAAACATGTGGAATCCAGATGTCAACGACAAGAGGATACACACCCACACCCACACCCACACTCACATCTACACGTTCACACTCGCATCCACACCCACAGTTTCGAATAACATAAGCATCAAATAACTACATTATTGCACTTCTTTATTATGCTTTGAAAGGACGGAGCGCATCAGACGCAAAATCTGCCCATCAGCATTTTTTATTGCCAACTTTACTGAATTATATATCAACAGAAAGAGCCAGCTGAAATTAACATTTTGGTACTATTTTCATTAGATTTTTATCGAACTTTGAAAGCTAAAAGCTATCGACAAATTAGCTTATTTTTCGTCATTTTTTCAATAATCGGTGCTATCACGGTGGACTTAATTCTAGTATTATCAGATAAGACAATATAACAAAGAAATGATGAATTTGATAGGTCTTTGATGGGACTTCAATCCTATACATAAATCACTGATTGATTATTTAATGACATTATTTATGGAGCCCATTTACTGATAGATACTGTTTCCATATCTATTATGATTATCATTCAAACTTATCTTTTGACAAAAATTTCGGTTTAAAAATTGAAATGACTGAAACTGGCATTAGTCATTTGATAACCCTTTTAAGAAGCTACAAAGTCATACATCTTTTAAAGTTAAAAAAACTATGGCTACTGTACATAGTCCTAATCACACTACCATTCCAGCGTAGTTTGATGTATTTTTTGATAAATGTTTATAAGATTTCGATTAGGAAAAGTTGAATTTGAATTAAATCTAATATGATGTTCGGTGTAGGCATAAAAATTCTGACTTGGCCTAGGTGCACATTCAATGATTTCTGGAATTATTTTTTTTCATCGAAAACTCTGCCTGAAGTACAGTTCAGGGATTAGACAAAAAAAAATTGCATGAAAATATCACTTGGACGTTACGAATACACCCCAAACAGTGCGAAATGTTATTCGATATTACAATGGGTGATGTTTAGAAAATAAAAGCATAGTTTTCATCGACTTCATTTCTTTTGCACTTCCTCAGATGGATCGCAGGAGAAACTTTGACGGACAAAAAAAGGTTCCCCAAATCTTTGAAAGTGCACCTAGACCAAGTTCGACTTTTATTCTAATTCCAATGGATGACACAAGTGAATAACAATGTAATTCATATGGAATGAATTACAAAAAAAACTCCAAAATTCTGTATTCTATACATATATTAATTTAACGATAGAAATAGACATACATAATTACGTATATTCAGAAAGAGTACGAATTTCTCATTCTAGCTGACTACTTTTGATTCTCTCCTGAGAAATTTAAGTGAAAGAAAATTGAACATGTTTTATGAAAAGTCTTTTTACGTGCAGGTTATTAGAGACAAATTTTACATGAAATCAAGTTTCATAAAATATAGAATGAAACTATACAAAGCTTACAAAAATTGCTTAAACTGTTAAAAAAAAAATATTCAAATTTCTTTTTCGGTCGAACTTTTGGGACACTGTAAATTGACAGTGAACATGCATTAAAAATATTAATCTTCTTTTTTATTTAGAAAAATAATAAGAGCAAGCAGAATGATAACTACTTTTAACATTTGGTTATGTATTTTATATTTAGGCTCACCACAAGAACAACTGCCACGGTAAGTATTATTTAAAAAGAAAATCAAGTCGACTTCTATATTCACCACAGAGAAGGTTGCTGTTTCCTGAGCGATTCCTAGGAATGTTACGAGGAGTATCTGAGGATATTTTAAGGGGTTCTTGACTAAAGCAAGAAACAGAACAGTTAGAGACCTAATGTGACTTTCTGACATCACAGTGCATATATATCCTCGTACTAGAAGAAGCCATATAATATGTACTAGCGCACAAAGTTTTCAGAGTGGTTTTCTAATTTATTTTTTCGATAAAGTTTTCAAAAAGATCTTGACAAAGATTAGTCTTTACATTCAAATGACTATTATCTCGAAAAAACCCATCTGGTAAGCATGTAATGACGAAGCACCTACTCCTTCACTGAGACTGATTTAAATGCCTGAAGTTTTGTCCTACTAATGCTTGAGTTACCACTATAATACTTCGCGCAGCTATTAATTTTTTTCAAATACAAAGTTCTGAATTTCGTAACTAAAAACATCTGAAAAATGCTGAGTGCACGAAAAGATCGTTAGTAATCGATGTAAAAACAAACATTGAACTGAATTAAAATCTAAGACTATTTGTATGAGACCTAAACGTTCAGATTATTACTAGCAAGGAGAGCTTGAAAGAATGTCGACAAGTGAAAATGTAAGATGAATTCTGCTCGACTACTTTCGACAGTTGTTTAATCTGGAGGTTCGTTGGCATCTAAGATATTCATGACATGTTGTAATGCGCTGTGAAGGTATATTCGCTTTCTCCAAAATTACTGAAAGGTTTGAAATGGACACAGCCAACTATTGTCGTTAAATCAGAGATAGATATCAACAAGAATCCAACAAAAGGATCTACCAATGACTGTTAATGTTAGTTAACACAAGTAACGCGACGCAAACGTCGCTAACCCTCTACTGAAAGAAACTATGCCATCATGCATACCCAGTGCGAATAAAGAGCTATAGACCAGAGATCACAGACTCGCCGAATTTCCTCGCCTCGAGGCGAGGTGAGGCGAGGCAGAATTTTCCGCACCGCAACAAGTGCGAGTTGATTTCGAGACTCGCCAAGTCAACTTGCCTGCTTAAAATGTAATTATTAGTGATTAAATAGTAAATCATTAATGTTATCTCTCGATTTTATTGTTCGCTTCCGAAAGAATTTCTATTGGTGATGAAGTTAAACTAATCACAACAATAAATGAATATGAATATTTACGTAAACATAGTTATCTATTTGGTCTGTCGAATAATTTGATTTAGATCCCAAACAGACTGACTCAATTCAAAGTGAATTAAGAAACATGATCGGTATTACCATGTAACGACGTCAATAACATTGGTTAATCGACTCTAAATTAAGTCAGTCTGTTTGGAGCCTTACACAATTACCATTGTGAATTTAACTAATATGACCTTTGGAATGGTAGCTAATAGAAATTTTTACGATAAAAATTTTAATCTAGATACGTATTACTGCTCGGCAAACTATTGTTTTTCTTCTGATCATATCATCGACGTAACAGACGAAACTTGTTCAGATTCTCACAATGTTGATCATACATTATCAAATATTTCTCGAATGTCCTGTAGAAGGATTTATAATTGATTCATGCGTAAAGATGAAAATCTAACAATAGTCGAAAATAGGAAGAAACATACAACAAGTTGCTAGTCTCGGGTTGGTTTTCCAGCTGTTACCGATAATTAAGGTTTTGTGGTGGCAAAATTAGACAACCTTGTCTCATGTAAACATCGCTATGTAACATATTCTTTCAATAATAAAAGCACCTCGCAAATGAACAAACATTTGTTGATGTTCGCCAATAAGATCTTCAAAACACTCTGATACAACGTCCTCATCACCTTTAAAATAAAAATGCTTTCTTTCACATGTAACCACCCAGAATCGATTAAAACTAGCGAAGAAAAAACTAGAAAACCTTCTTGTAGAACGGTTCTGTATGGGTCTCAGACCATACTCCACCATCATTGATCAAGGACTTTGACCTTTTCTTCAAGAATGTGTTTTGTTGAGTATTGCATAACCTATCGTTAAATATCCTTTTTTTATTCTCTTATTTTACTCTATAGAGGCAAAGTATGGAAAATTCATATAGATAACATATTTTTTGGTGCTAACACTATTTCGTCTCACGTCGAAATATTGACTAATCAATACAAATCTGAATTTTGACAAAAACTCATTGAGCCATTATCGCAGCATTATTTAGTTGTATCTCATTTTGTATTTTTGTTTTTTGCACTTATCTATATATATGAAATGTTTTTAGCTTGATCAAAAGAAATAAGTTAGATAGTGATTATTGTGGTTGGTCGAAGAACTTCCTTAAAAAACCCATTTTTTATAATAGATCGTAGACGAGGCGGTGGCGAGTCGAGGTTTAAGAAGCGAGAAAGCAAATGGTAACTCGTCAATATGGCGAGGCGGTGGTGAGTCGCAGTTTTGGCTGACTTGCCGATCTCTGTTATGGACCTACTACTCTTACATATGGTTAAAAGAACAAAAACTAACGGCACAGTCGACGGATATATATGAATATGATAAAGTTTCTAAAAAGACCAAAGAAGTGTAGACCAGCCATAAAGAAAATTTCCACACATCAATCTGTGAACTATTCTCAACTAGCATTAACAGAGTATTGATAATCACTAATTATTCATATGAGCAAAACACATAACGTGATTGATGAGAAACTTTCTTACTCTCATATTTCTGCTATATTTCAGCGATACTTCTTTGGATTCCCTTAAAAATGTATGATTAAAAGCTGTTGGAAGTAAAAGAGAACTGTTATATATAGTTCGTCACATTTTTCAGCTCAAATATTGGATAAATCATTTCAAAAATAAATTGGTCTTGATGTAAATTATTTTTAACTTGATACTCCTCATGACTTGACAATAAAAGTCCAGTCAAGTGTGACCTATATTGCCAACTAAACCTTTCATAGATCTACATTCTATAAAGTACTTGAGTAATTCTATGGAGTTTCTCCTACGGTACAGGTGTGATCTTCGATTGGTCTTCAAATAGTATCATTTGATAGAAATTTTTACGCTGATCATTTCGATTACCAAAAAGTCTGTCATTGAGCGTACAGTTAGAGAGAAATTCACAAAATAAGAAACTACGCTCTTTTGATTATTTTTTCCCACTTCAAATGTAATTATTTTCATTATTTTCGCGAATATGAATCTAAACGTCTTTTTGTGAAACACGAACTGAAAGGAGTGTTGAAGTGTTTAGGGGTAGAAATTTGGACCCCCCCCCCCCCACAGACAGGGTTTGGACCCATCACAGACAGGCTTTGGACCCATCAGAGACCGTGACAGAGAAACTGCAGTTCTAAAGCATTAGATAAAGGGTTAGCTTACAAATGTATCGCAAAGAAATGGAACAAAACGATTTCCATTTAACTAATAACAATAGATCCATCGTGTTTCACATTTTTAATCCCGCAAGGAATGGCGCTAACAGCTTTTTAATTAAAATTTCAACTCCAAATTCGTGTGTAACATTGGAAAATCTTCAAAGTCATCCACTTTTCAAGGTAAATTTAAATTATTTTTACTGGAATCTCATCAGCTACTCTTTTCCGCTCAATAGCTAAAACATGCGAAAATATTTGCTTATCTTCTCATTCAAAAATGAAATTCATACAGAAAGCCCGATATACAAATTGATAGAAGATCTTTTACTCTATGGACTCATATAAATAACTTTTATGGATATGTCATTTCCTATGAAAATATGAAGAAAAACAAAAAAATGCTGCTGTTTCTATATTTTTAGTAGTAGAGATTTTACATTATGCAACTATTTGCTCTTATATTTTACCATCAACAATAAAAATCAGCATTAAAAACTACGTTAAATGAGGTATCTTGCGTCACGTAAAATTATTCCGTATGTAGTCTTGGTAAACAGATATTAATTCTACACTTATGTTGCTCGTACATAAAGCTTTGCTAAAATTAGGTATACCGCAGTGAAACTTTCTTTCTATATAGTCTTATAGAAAAAAAGCTCTATCTTTATATACAATATGATAATACCTGAAATAATATCCCAATGATAGACTTCCAATAAGTGTCTCGTTATCATATATGCTGCTTCTATTAGTACTCATTTTGAAAAGTAGGAGTCAATATTTTGTGACGTTCACGTATACTTTCGACGAAAATAGTGAGTGTAAATTTTAAGACCAAGGCTTTCCGGCTTCTTCTTCTCCACTTCATTACATACACATAGCAATAGGGAAGAAAACATTAAAGATATACTCCATTTACAGACACCTCTTCATTACAGACCTCAGCAACCGCGCACAAAAGGACTTAGTTTCTATAAAATATTCTAATGTATTCATAAATTTTTGAAAAAAAGTCCTTTTTTGTTTACAAGGAATGCACTAGGATAACAACTTGGAAGGATATACGTGAGTTCCGCATCTCAGCTGCAAAGGAGCTGTGCTGACAAGCTTTACTGAATAACTATTGATAAAAACAAGGTAAAGAAGTGCGGTTTCCGCGGTTCGAAAGGGAGGGGAGATGACGACGATCGAACTATATGTTCCAGATTTTCCTGATCTGTTTTTGGTAAAATACTCCAATAAACTTTTTAAAGACAAACTTATCTAACAGGTAACGCTCGTCTGTATGACTCGCGCGACCCTCGACAATATTTTCGTCTCTTTGATGTTTGATGTTGCTTCACAGTCTTCAAAACGACTGGTATCCAACGTGTCAAAAGAGTGGATAGATGTGTGTGCGCTGATATTAGCGTCAATCTCGTTGTGCACAGTTGTATGTGGGTCAGAATGAACATTTTTATCACAAATACATCTAATCAAATTGATATTTTTACATTTATACTGAATGCTTCAAGAAACTATACTATGGCGGCGATGTCCACATGCATTAGAAAAAACAGATTATGTTCAATTTTCTCAGCGGTCAGGAAACAAACCGCATTCACGACACTATTGTAAAACAGAGCCATACTACTTGAAATTTCTACTAGAAATTCATTGGATTATGAAAACATTAGGCAGCAATATCCTTTTACTCAGATGTGCGCTACAAAAATACGAATTCAATTGAATTCCTAGGTTAAAATAAATCATTCTAGATCAATCTTCAATCGTACTCTCATACTTGAAAAAACTCCTACTTAAAGTAACCGTCAGATTAGATAAGTAATTTTAATATATCCGTATACATTTCGACATTTGAATGAATACAGACAAGAACACATACAAGCAGAAGAATTTCCGTTTATTTCATTTATATCTACTTTTGATACCATGAATAAAAAAACTCTGACTGACGTTTTCCGCCAAATGTAGTATTGAAATATTGTGCACGTGCAGAAAAAGCGTTCTCACACTTTATTTCAAAATATGTCTCAGTTCTCAGCAACTGCAACTCCTTATTCAAACTTATTAGACCAAGATTGCTGATGTTTGTTTGATGAATACAAACAGCTTGAAGCGTCTCTTTAAGGGACTTTTTAGTGCACCAGCTATTTGTTTGTCGGGGATCTTTCGAGGTACTTCTCACGGCTAGCCACTATTATGTTTTTGATTCCATTTCTCCATAAAGTCATCCTTTTTTTATGTAGACTTCATATAATCTCAAATTCGACTTAATTTGAAAAACTATTAGATCTGTAGCACGAGAATTCTCGATCACAATTTCTAAACCAAAGCGTCATTATGAACTATTTCTGATTTCTTCAATTTCCTACTGTAACTGGAAAATCAGAGTTTTATTGAAATTTCTCATTAAATATTA